>JAZAYU010000055.1:1172796-1331552 GCA_038501625.1 Corbicula japonica
TTTCCCAATATTCGACCAAGATAATATTTTAATGATGCTGAATTGGCAGTATTATTTTCAGTATTTGCTTAGTGTTGTATTAATAAACCATACTTTGTTGGTAACAAAACTACAACTACACCAAACGCATGACAATCAATAAATTCAATTATTTATATATAAGGAGAAACGGTTTAAACGAAATGACTGTAATTTGAAGAAGTCTTAGTTTGAAAAATTAAAATCTACTAGTAACTTAATTTGAAATATGAAATAACCTCTCAGGATGGCATTCTGCTTCACGTACCACATTATAAGTAACATCAATTCACTTTTATAAAGTATCAGAAAGTGAAAAGTGTTTAAAAGAACGCTTTTCTATTATTTTGTGAAAATCAGTACATGAAATAACTATATAATAGGCCTAAAATATTTGCTTTCCGAAGAAAAAGAGAACATAAGGCCTTGGGTCGGTTTCCTCCGCCTTTATATCTATGTGTTTCTAAAAGGTAAAAATTCAACTTATTATTAGATAAACAGAAAACTTGTTTCGTAAACATATTGGCTTTCTTTTTTAATTTGAATGAGCATACAAAGCGTGCAAGAGTTATTTAAAAAGGTAGAGCTCCAAAGGTAATTCAATTAACAATTAACTTCAACAAATGGAACGGGAAGTATAAAATGTGTACATGTAGGCCTCGACCAGGATTGAAACCTAGGACCTCCGCGTTTTACCATGCCGTTGCTCTTCCAGTTGAGCTACCAATGCAGCCTGATAAGGACATCACCACACGATAACGATTCGACCTGAATCGTAGCAATGACTGATGAAAGCATTAACAACGGTAGGTACCTTAATATTGTCACGATTTCTCTATGTTTCCTTTGTGTATTAGGCAGTTGCTTAGAATGAATAATTCACAAAAAAGTGAAATATGCATGTGAGGAATGGCCACATCCAGCAGACACAGCCTCCACACACAACCAAAAAGTAGAGAGGAAAAGAGAGCATGGTATTACAATAATCAGTTTCAAAATGGACGCCACAAACAATTAACAAAAGTGAGAACCCGAAAAAGATTTATGCACATAGTACTGACGATTTCGTTGTTGTAGAATGCTCCCACTGAGAAGCACTAAAAGAAGATACCGATTAGACTTCTTATAGTTGTTTGAAAGGACCTAAGGTATCAATATAATGCTTTCCTTAGAACATAACAGCAACTGAAAATTGCAATGCTGCAATTAAAATGAATTATAAACTCAAACGCTAAATTTATAAAAGCATTGTTTATCAAACAATTATTCAGGGCACAAGTCGTTATGCACCCCGTTGATTAATTCCACCATAATTGTATTTCTTAAGTTTTCCTCTATAAGAAATGGAACATGTATTGTTGAATACATGTTAAAAAGCAAAATACACATATCAGTGCCCAAGATCATAAAACAAAATCTGGAGATCGGTCTCAAATCTCAAGCAACTGATTGGCTGGAATGGCGACCAGTCGCCATTTCAGCCAATCAGATCCTTGAGATTTGAGACTGATCTCAAATCTTAGTTTTATGACCTTGGGCCCAGGGAATTGCCACATTCAGAATACACAGCCTCCACACACAGCCAAGAAAAAGTGAGGAAGAGAGAGCATGGCTTATAAAATAACCAACTTCAAAACAGACGCCACGAGTTCAACAATAAACACAAATGAGAACCAGTCCTGAGGGGTTACCTCCTTGGAATGGTCAGTGGCAAAACAATTTGCCACTAAAGGTTAAACCCAAGTTCTAGGTAGCAACAACCACAGTTGCCGCAAAGGGTTTTCATATCAACACACAAGTACAAGTTATCTTGGTGAAATAACTCCAACCAACCAATCAGCTTAACAATGTACGAGGTACAGTCAAAAAGTTCCCGGACTGCCGTTATACGCGAACTAAACGCATAAGGATTTAAAAAAAATGGTATAACTGAAAAGAGAAAAGCAAGTCCGACAAGTGCATATAACATTTGTATTGATACAATATATAATACATAATATCTTACTGTTCCGAAAACATATACCAACAGTGTAAGGATCACTTTGACGTCGCACAGCGACGTCAGCAGCGACGTCTACATTACGTCATGAATCAGTTAAGTCACATCAGTTCACAACTTTTCAAAGTATTCACCAGAATGCTCTAAACACGTACTATGGCGATACACCCATGAGTCAAATGTTTTGCGATAAAATTCAGTGGAATAACCTCGCACTGCTGACCTGACAGCAAACCGAAGCTCTTCGTTGGACTCGAACCTGCGACCTCGTAGATCTGCCTTCAAACGAGGGAATATGCTGAAATCGCATGGTGCTAAGTCAGGGCTGTATGGCGCGTGGGGCAGTCTTTCATAGCCAAGGAAGTCTATGGTTCGTATGGTTTCCACTGCGCGGTGGGCGGGGGCATTATCCTGATGGAATATCAGGTTTTCGATCTCAGTGTTCGGCCGCTTCTTACGTAACGCAGCACTAAGGTGTCTCTGTACGACCTGTAAATGATTGGAGTAGCTCGTATTAGCACTTTGATGCAAAATATTAACATAACAAACTGCATGTTTATAATATTCAAAAATAAAAAATAAGACATAAGTGTTATGTTTTTACCTTTTTGATAACACTCTTTGTTGACCGTTACACCACTGGGGAGGCATGTTGGAGCAGCATTCCCTGTCGATCGAGGAAGAATATGAACATGACTTTCTTCGTTGACCGGGATGTCTTTGCCTTCTTCGGTGGTGAGGACGAATTGCGCTTCCAAACCATCGACTCTCGCTTGGTTTCTGGGTCGTAGAGACTAATCCAAGTTTCGTCCGTTGTCACGATACGTCCGAGAAAAGAATCCCCTTGTTGCTCCCAGCGGCGAAGAAAAGACGTCGAGTGCGCGACGCGAGCTTTCTTCTCGTCGTCCGTTAAAAGCAGCGGCACCCACCTTGCGCACACTTTAGACATATTTAATTCCGTCGAAAGTATGTTATGAACTGTGCCGTGACTAATTCCTACAATGTTAGCTACATCGTCAACTGATTTCCGCCGATCAGAGAAAATCACGGTCTTCACTTCTTCTCGAACGCGCTTTTTCGGCCGCCCACTGCGACGATTATCGCTAATTTCCTCGCGGCCATCCCGGAATCTCTTGTGCCAATCAAACACAATCGTCCTTGAACATGTACTGCCGCCGTTGCTTGGATTTAAGAACTTCCATGTTTCCGTAGGCGTCATCCCAGCCTTCATACAGAACTTGATGACGGATCTTTGTTCCGTACGCTGTGGTGACGTCGCCCCGATTTCAGTTGACTTTTCATCCATGGCTATGAGAAACATTCATAAAACGCGGAATTTTTATGTCAAGACGTCAAAATTTTGAGCTTGTTTTGAAAAAACGTTTGTGTGAAAAAGGCGTGTAAAAAGGCGCGTAATAATAAAGATATGATCGTTTAAATAATAGTAAGAATATCGGTCATAAGCATCATTTCTAAGTGATCCGTACACTTGAACAGTATACTTTAGTTTCTTTAGAAAATATGATTTTTTACTATTTAAAACTACAAAAACTTCTTAACATGGTTGTTTATATTTTAAACTTGCATGTTGAATAAATATAATGAACAAAAATGTTGGAAAAAATACAATTCGAAGGAAGTCCGGGAACGTTTTGACTGTACCTCGTAGTATGCAAAAGCACACAAACATATAAAACCTAAGAAGCTAATAGCATTGCAAAGAAAGAGGGGTTGGTACTCAAACTTTTTACCGAGACCAGAGCTCCTAGAGTAAGATCAGCAAGAACACGATGACCGGGGGAAAGAAATAAAGCGAGCTTCTAGGTTCTGAAAAAAGATTTCCCGATAAAGTGTTATTAACTCTTAAACCCCTCCCACCGTTTTGCAACCAAAGTGGTAAGCATCATGATGTAAGTGTTGCCTCAAAGATTTCAAATAAGATGTGAAGAATATATAAATAAATATAGACGATAAAAATTAATTGCGGAACTACCATGGTAGATATATTAACATATTTGCCGAATCATATTTTTCTAAGAGTGCATCTGGTAAATAAATAACAAAAAGAATATCAAAGTGTCTTACTTGTGTTCACTATACATATATTGAACTTGAAATGTCTCCGAAAAGCTCAATAATAACAATTCGTTGATTCGATTTGATTTACATGTACTTTATTTATGAGAAGTAATGGAAAGAAAATTACTTCCTACGCCGTCAAGCCGAACGTGTCATGTGACGAAATGGCTACAAAATGCCACGAATTGTTAAGTAATTGGCAATCCGGAAATAACGTGTTATGTTTCCTGTTGTAGAGACAGTTTCTGTAGAAATCTCACGAGATTCTGTATTGGGGCAATTTAGTGTTTTCTTCCAAGTCCGGTGCATGAACTGCAATGTCTGTCGAACGCTTACAAATTTAATTGTATAAGGGCATTTTTAGTGAAACAATCGTGAAGAACTTAACATATGATTATCTTAACATATGATTATTCTAATAATGTGTGGCACTTCAATACAAATAAAACACATTTGTAGGTTTGCGTTACGAAGTAAGAAAATTATAAAAATCAAAACATTTAAAATCGAAAGATGTCAACACTTAACGGTTTGAATTTAAGGAAGCATTAGAAATGTGACGTACGTTTTAATAGAGTTTATGACGGTGCTTTGGAAGATAGGCTATTGACTTACTGAATGAAGAAGATCCGCGATTTCTTAAAGTCTTGCTGTATCAAGGCGGTAATTTCTCGGGTTCTCATTTTTCTTAGTGGTGTCTTTTTTGAAACTGACCATTTTATTAACCATGCTTTCTCCCTCTCTCTTCTTCTTGACTGTGTGGGGAGGCTGTTTTTTCTGAATGCGGCGATTCCTGATACGCATATTTCACCTTTTTAGACGAAATAGATAAAATGGGAACTTTGAAAGCCACCGAACATGACAAATATAAAATTGTTGCAGGCTCGTTTTGTTTGATCCTGTTCATGGACAATAATGGATGCATATTACTGCCTACGTCGCCTAGCCTAGCCCCGGGCTGAGCGCAAATCAATATTTTCACCAATAAAAAGTTCAATTTAGATCCATCCCAAACGATGGTGTGCATATGGGCTGAAAATTGAACCTTCAATGCGATATTTTCAGATGTACAGCGGCGTATGGTCCCCAGATAAAATAATGTGTTTGCTCTAAACGAGGAAACAATGGGCGGAACTAAACAGAATAGAATTTGGAAAGGGGATTTGAGAATAAAAATCCTGCATATCACAGACACGTAGCAAAAAGAAGAGAATTGAGCATGTTCTAATAAGTATGTCAAATTCCAATAAGACGCCACAAACAATTAACGAAAAAGAACCATTGGTGTTACCGCCTTGACACGGTCAGTGACAAAACATTTTGTCACTGGGGGGTTTAAACCAGGTTCTAGGGTTCACCAACCTCACACTTGCCCCAACAGGTTCTCATATCACAAAACAAGTACAAGATGTATTGATGAAATAACTCCAACCCTCGTATCAGCTCAACAATGTTGCATGCAAAAGCACACAAACATATAAAATATAAGAAGTTAATAGCATTGAAAAGCCAATGGGGTGGGTATTCAATAATCTGACCAAGACTAGAGTACATGGAGTCGAATAAATTGTCTAAATTGTATATTTTCAAATTCGAGGTGTACGCGCATGCCATAATTTTGTATTAAAACAGTAAGTTTTATACATGTGTGGGCGGTAAAATTAGAAAATGTCATCTCATTAGACAATTTGATGGCGAGGCTTTGTCAAAACAACAACAACAATCGAAATATTTGACCAGAAGGTGCGCTGTTTTGTATGGTCATGTAGAATATGTAATATTCGTTTTCTTGCAAAGTCAAACGATAAAAATAACAAAATTGCAGGCTTTAAGGTAATTTTGATACGGCAGTCTTGAATTATATAGAAGAATACAAAACACAAATAGTAACGATGACAACAAATATAACAAAATGACAATATGATTATGTCGTGAACAACTTCAAAAACATTGTGGGCTAAACGCGAACCTAGTTGAATATAATATCCTTGTAAAATTAACATCGGACTTTAGACATCGGCGATCTACGTTAAGCAGTGACGGTGAGTCATATTTATTTAGTGTTTAAGAATATTGACCACAATAGTATTCTAACTTTGTTATGACCAGTACAAATATAATATTACTTTAACAACAAATTTAATAATTATTGTGAAAACTAAGAGGTTTTAATAACAGAATGTTATTAACAGTTGTCAAAAACATTTTGAAGTAGACTGGCTGGGAAGCATTATACGTTTAAATGTTAAAAAAAATAACATTTATACTTATAACAGACAAAAGACAATTTGAAATGAAAATAATGAGACAAATTTGACAAAACAAATTCAATTAATGCAAGATTTGGCCTTGGAACGTCATTAGTTTTCCGAAAAATCTAAATAAAGTCTACATCCATTACGAGCAAAGACATATATCAGTAGTTTACTACTTATCTGATGATCAGTTCCACTCCGCAGGTGTTTAGAAGTGCTTTAATTATCCCTTAGACAATTATTGACGTTTACTTCACTAGAAACTGCCAAAATAAGTTAGCCTGTTCTACCAACGAGTGAACCAAATTAAAAATTTGTCAGCATTGTTTGGAATTGAATGTAAATGATTGGTTTGCTATACTATATTCGTCTACTACGTAACTTGCGTTCATAGGCTGTTTATTTTTTCGTAATATTCATCTGGTGTAGGCTATTGTCAATTCACCAATGTGGCTCTCCAAAACATACAGCAAATTCCTTCATACGAATGTACTTTCGTATCTTTTTTATTCACAGGCCAAAAGAAAAGAATTCACAGACACAGTTAGTAAGTTAAAAGCATCTTATGTTGGCTATAAATGTAATATTTTCATAAAAGAAAGAATTGCAATCTTTCCTTCATCAAAAAATGCTATGCGCTAATAGACCCTAAGAAGTCGGGAAATAGTTAAATTGAACTAGATTTCCGAAAAATATTGTTTAAAAAGTGACTTAAAACCCCCAAAATATCATTGCGTGTTATTTCCGATATGACTGAGTGCTCTTGTTCATCCAGTGCCTTCCGATGTCGCTTGACTTTGTCATTATTTCTTATTATAATAAGTTTTTATGTTTGTAAGCTTTTGCATGCAACATTGTCGAGCAGATGGATTGGTAAAAGTTAGTTCACACGTTTCTCACAGAGAACATATAGGTGCCAGGGCGATGTTGATGCAACCAAGAACATGGTTTGAACTCACATCGGCAAAATCGTTTTCATATTGACATATGTGGTTTCAATTGTTGTACCCCCGGGTTATCATTTTAGTTAATCGTTGTGGTGGCCTTTTTGAAAATAATCATTAATTTTTAAGAACCCTTAATCTACACTATTCCACGCAGCCTTTCTTGATTTGGGAGGCTGTGTTCTGAAATGGATATTATACTTAATAAAATGAAACTTAAGAATTATACTATGTCGTACACGGTCAGAATTAATAGAACAAGTTCAAACACAAGCGTATGAGTAATTTCATTTGAAATGTTAGCGAGTATTCCGACCTGTTTCATGTTTTTACAATAATTGTAATACATGTATCTTATGCAAAGTAGTGTATTTGGTTTATGATCGCCCTTATTTTTATCTAAAGTTTCTCTATTGCATATGTTAGCTTAAATTAGCGTATTTTTTAACATTTTCAATATCCTGCCTTCCTACTGCTCTGTGTGACATATTTGAAACTAATTTAAAGTATCAAATGTAACCGCATAAAACCGTCGTTGATAACTTAAAC
Source organism: Corbicula japonica (assembly GCA_038501625.1). Classification (NCBI taxonomy): domain Eukaryota; kingdom Metazoa; phylum Mollusca; class Bivalvia; order Venerida; family Cyrenidae; genus Corbicula; species Corbicula japonica. The sequence goes on from JAZAYU010000055.1 coordinate 1,180,641, forward strand.
CATCCGAAAATAATGCTTCAATAATCAGTTTACAAGCTTAAATTCCACGGCATTGAAATCATTTATATTTTTGAATTTGTTTCATACGCCGATAATTATTAATAAAACACATTTCATAAAATGAAGTTGTCGCGAAAAACTGTTATCAACGTTTTTCTAATACATGTATAAATTCCGTTCTTACATTTCTGATGACATCGTGTTTGCTCTTTTTAATAATTTACACATAGTAGACTGGATATTATTAAATTAAATTTAAAAACTCCCATAAAAATGGGAAAAATCCAATTTTATTCTGGTAGAAAATGTATCGTTTGGCCAGAGATCTTGATAATGAATAATATTTTTGAAATGTGTCTGCCTTAAGTTTGCAATTCTGAATGCAGCAAATATTTTAAAATACCTTTTATTATAGCTAGCATGTTGATATTTTTTGTGTTTTGATTATAAGTTGTTTTTATATTGCTGTTTGTTTCCAAATCGACAAAGACTGATCATTTGTTTCCAGAAAACATCAGTAATATTCGCCTTCGGTTATCTCATACAATTAGTATTTCTCAATACATCTTATTTTCTTTTTACAATAACATTGACGTACCATATGTCGCAGTTGATATATTGTTCTAAGTGCACATGTTCTTATATTGCTTAGATATTAAAGCACTTCTACACAGGTGCTAAAATGCCTTAAAGCTAATTGTACACTCTACAGAAATAGATATCACTTATGTTTTCTATAATACTGTTGTTTAATAACAAGATTATGAAAATTGGGGCATTAGTTTAATGCCTTTAAAAATTAAAAAAAATTCATTTTAGTATGGCATAAAATAAAAGTACATGTATCAATTCTTTTTTATTTATTCAGATGTGCATTGTGGAATAACAAAAACTTCTCCTAAAAATCTTGATTTTAAAGTACAGATATTACACTGAGATTTATCTGCCCTTTGTATGGTTTTACCCAGATTGTATTTGATACAATGTAGCTGCTTTTCTAACCATTCTATTGTTCACTGTCAGAGATCTTTAATCGGTTGTTCTGTGAATGTAAAAGGTTAAAACTTTTTTTGCAATAAAATAGTTTAATACAGGGTGTCCGAAAAGAAAGGTAACACTTTTACACATCAAGCATATTTATTTATTGCTGGACAATTTGCATGAAAAATTGCACATATGTAAAGCAAACGTGTAAGTTGTATTTAGTAAAGAAATTATGGAGATATATCTTGTTGTTTATTTTTACATTTAATTTAGTACAAAATACCTTTTGTGTCTTTTCAATAATTAATGACGTTCTCTAGATGACGTCCTTTGCTCAGGTTTCCCTGTCTAACTCGCACTATAAAATTCTTGATTACATTTCCACACATTTCTACACTGATCTTCTTCACTTCCCGTTTAATGTTTTTCAACAGCATGTCTGTGTCCACCGGCTTTGGTCTGTACACAACCGACTTAAGGAAGCCCCAGAGAAAGTAATCACACGGGTTTAAATCAGGACTGTGCGCGGGCCATGATTGTCCACAATCATTCACTTCGGGGTATCGCCGAGAAATCACCTTAGCACCAAATATTTCATGAAGATACTCTAATACTGTATTAGATGTATGGGCCGTTGTACCATCCTGCATGAATCAGACATTTTGCATGTTTTCCGTTTTTTTACGAAGCGCTGTAACAAATTTGTTTTTCAAAAGCGAGAGATACCGTTGAGAATTCACTGTCTCCGTGAACACATATGGACCAATTACTCCGTGTGAACTCATTGCACACCAAACAGTTAATTTCTCACTGTGCAATGGCCTCTCTGTGAAACAGTGAGGTTGCTCGTCTGCCCAGAATCGCATATTTTGTTTACAAACATGGCCAGGGAGCAGAAAATGCGACTCGTCTGTAAACCATATCTTTAAAAGCATCAGCGTAAGTGTCGGCGACGTCAGCTGCCCAACGACAAAAGTCAAGTCTTTGAACCTGATCTGTAATACTCAATTTCTGCATTATCTGAATTTTAAACAGTTTAAGATCCTTCTTTAATATATCATGAATACAAGTTCTAGGAATTCCAGTCTCTGAGGAAGAGCGTCTTACCGATTTTTCTGGACTATTCATCAGCATTACCCGCAGTGTACTCACATTTTCCTCGCTCCTACTACACCTCGGCCGACCCGTTCTTGGAGCATCTGCCACAGTCCCAAGTCGCTCAAATTTCTGTACGATTTTGTAGATATGGTTCCTGCTTAATTTTGTATTCTTGAATTGATGATTAAACTTCCGCTGAACGTCTGTTACACATTTGGTTTTATAATAATTTTTGACAACAAAAATGCGCTGATCTGACGTCAATCGCGCCATCTTGAAAATAACGACTTTGTTGAATGACGTCATGATGTCTGGGCGTCGTTCATTTTGTCGCGCCATTTTACCAAGCATGAAAAACTTACATGTAATTCCTATAATATGATCTAAAATTTATGAAAATAGCCCTATATTCAGCAAAGTTATGAGTTTTTCAAAGTGTTACCTTTCTTTTCGGACACCCTGTATTTGCTGTTTAAATTTATCATAATAGAGATTAGAAAGTATTTTCACGTGTTTGAAACATATGTACAATTTAAAAAGTGTATGTTGAATTATAGATTACTATATTAAGTCTTATGTTAAAATATGGGAAAAAATAAAACATCAGTAATTCATTTAGGTCAGATATTTTTTTAATGTCAAGTAAATGTTATTTTAGTAATACAACTGCCTGTATATATTTTTCAAATCTAAAGCAATTTTAAATTATATAAATTGAATCAATTTTTTTCTTGATTTTTAAAACCGTGTATATTATGGTATAATTTATTTAAAGTATAAAATAAAGTTGTTTCATATAAGGAATACTGCTCTTGGATAACTCTAAAAGTCATATGTATCAAATCTGCGGAGGCAATGCGAAAGCTTGTGAATTCAACCAACTTCGAAACAAGCTTGGTGACATAACATTTGTATTTCTTGTTTGCATTATGTAGAACAAAAACATCAAAGTTAAAAAGTGCACCAAAGTTTGTTGGTAGACAAATGTTGATAAATCTTAAGAATCGTCTTCAACTGAGTGGTGTATTTATTGAATGTATACAGCAATGTAATTTGCGTTTTAAATGTTATGTTTCGCTTTATTTGTCCATCATGTTTGCTTTACAAACTATGACTGATTATCTACTTCTTTAGTTATTAAAAGGTATACATTTTTATAAACACTTGTTTGATTGTATTGAATACAGATGCTTACTTTTGACTTTGTTATGCTTAAAATTTATTTAACTTGTAAGTCTCTTAATACACAATATGATTCATCATTTTAAATCAAGTCAAATTTTATTGGCATTCAACGTTACAACATTGCTCAAAGCCAAATGAGCATTATATTAACAATGTTTCATGATGGTGATATATACTGAATACAAGACAAAAGAAATGCATGATGTAAAAGGCATGGTTAAATGTATAATGTATAAATGGTACATGTTATCAATGTATGTAACAAAAACTGAGTGAACATACAAACTTTTTTAAGCAGAACTACCTATCAACATACTTGTTTCCCATTGATAAAAAGATCAATTTAACAATAATATTAAACTGTTTTTCCCTTTTGGATTGCAATATGCTTTGAATTCATAATAAATCGAGTATTCGCTTGTTTAATATATGTCCTGAAATGCTCTTACAGAAATAAAAGCATATTAAATCTAAAAATAATCCGTTTGGTTTTCAAAACATAATTATAGTCTTCATGTGGGAAGTATCATCAATAAACTATTGCGAACGTATTAAAAACTGGCGACAATAATCTCTTTGCTCTTTGTAGCTAATTAATAGCCATTACTTTCAGCAGAAGAAAACTATTTTTCAGGACACGTATTGTTTTCCCTGGAGACTTCATAGCAGAGTGTGTATGATAAATCACAAATTAAGTAAATACACTAATTGCCAGGGTGCCGATTCTCCATTACGCAATATTGATTGGAATGAATTTCTGAATGCAAGCTTATTATTTTATGTTTACCCGTGAATTATGGAGTTTTCTCAGAAAAATTAACACTACTTTATGTAATATGAAGCAGTTTTTTGTGAAATAACATAAATTTTACTATTTTTACTCCTTTTGCCAAACTAAATTTACGAACTTACAATCCTATTTTATATCTTTTTTCAGATTTGTTGACAACAAAGCATAAAATAAAAAATCCAGTGAAATATTGATTTAATTTTACGAGTGGCGTTTACTGATACTACTGTAACAGTAGTAGCCACTCGTAAAAATACCAGTTTTCAGTGTTCACTCGTAAAATAAAATGATACTTCTCTGATCCAAAAATAAAATTCCTCGATATATCTCACCCTAAAATATCTCGAAATGTATTTGGCTAGAGTGTTTACATGTACGATGTATTTTTTATTGAGCGATACATGTAACATAGAATAAAATAAATAAACCACTATTATTTTACTTAATAAAAATAAAATAAAAATATACTGAGTGCTAATGAAAATGCAACACTTTATTTTTTGGAATATTTTTGATGCGTGTAAACGTTAAATAAATTGGCAAAGGTATAAGTGTTTTAAAGCCAAAAAGTAACCAATCGATACATTTATTGTCCACTGACTTTTTAAAAACTTTTTCTCCTACAGTAACCCCGTACAAACACATAAACGTTTCGTTTTGGCATGTAGACATGCATAAATAACCTCAAAACAAGTCCATTTCTAAACATTTACAAAAGGCTACACAAATCCCACCTTCAGGTTTTAAGTTTTACTCTATACAAATGTGAAAATGCTAAGACTTTTAGACAACCAGCGACATGAGGTTTTAGGTATGGCCCAAGGAGGTATGTCTCGACGTGAAATCCCTCGTCGAATGCAAACACAATTACAATGCTTGGCCCAAACGACAACCCCTGTCAAAATTCTATTTTGTTTAGGGCCATTGTTTTCTCGTTTAGGGCAAACCCATTCTTTTATCTGGTGACCATATGCCGCTGAACAAGGACTGGTTTTAATCTGAAAATACAGCATTGAAGGTTTCATCTTCAGCGCCATATGGATACCATCATTTGGGATGAATCAAAATTGTACTGTTTATTGATATAAGTATTGAGTTGCGCTCAACCCGTTGCTAGGCGGCGTGGGCCGTAATAAGCATTTCCAATTATGCCCATGAACAGGCTTAATCAAACCTAGCATACACTATTTTCATATTTGTTGTGTTTGGTGGCTTTCAAAGTTCACTTTTTATCTATTATTCATTTTAAAACACATGTATTTTGCGATTTTTTAAAATTTTTCCACACACACTATTTGTCACAATTGATATAATTTTCCTTAAAGCAGCATGTCCTCATATTTGTAAGCAATCTCGTTGGCTCCACTCTAGATGCCTTACAGACAAAAATTACCCCACACAACTAGATATTTATTTTTTTGTGTGTTATTGTGTATTTCGAGTGCAGAAGCAGTAACTGTGTTTTAAGAAACTAGAAAACTATTTGTTATTCAAAATTAATATTTCAACTTTAAACTAAGTATAATTCTAAATAATTATATTAACGATTTGCCTTTTTAACATTTTAATGTATATATTAAAATACTTAGTTTTCGTTTGATGAAATAATAATTTTGTTGCTGGTAATTTTAATTTGTTATTGTTATTCATTTATGTTTTGTTGTTTGTGTTTCCTTATTTCATTTGAACTTTGGTTTGTTTATGGTCTTCCTTAGTTATTGTCTGTGAAATATGTGTTGATTCTGGTGTTTCCTAGTTATTATCAATTAACTGTGTTTTGTTTGTGGTATTTCCTAGTTAATGTGTTTAACAATGTTTTGTTACTCGTGTTTATTACATGTAATTATAACTTTTGAAATATGTTTTGTTGCTGGTGATTCCTATATGTAGTTATTATCTTTGAATTATGTCTTGTTGCTGGTGATTCCTAGTTATTACTTTTGAAATATGTTTTGTTGCTGGTGTTTCCTAGTGATTACTTTTGAAATATGTTTTGTTGCTGGTATTTCCTAGTTATTACTTTTGAATTATGTTTTGTTGCTGGTGTTTCCTAGTTATTACCTTTGAATTATGTTTTGTTGCTGGTGTTTCCTAGTTATTATCTTTGAATTATGTTTTGTTGCTGGCGTTTCCTAGTTATTATCTTTGAATTATGTTTTGTTGCTGGTGTTTCCTAGTAATTATCTTTGAATTATGTTTTGTTGCTAGTGTTTCCTAGTTATTACTTTTGAATTATGTTTGTTGCAGGTGTTTCCTAGTTATTATCTTTGAATTATGTTTTGTTGCTGGTGTTTCCTAGTTTTTATCTTTGAATTATGTTTTGTTGCTGGTGTTCATAGTTATTATCTTTGAATTATGTTTTGTTGCCTGTGTTTCCTAGTTATTATCTTTGAATTACGTTTTGTTGCTGGTGTTTCCTAGTTATTATCTTTGAATTATGTTTTGGTGCTGGTGTTCCTAGTTATTATCTTTGAATTATGTTTTTTGCTGGTGTTTCCTAGTTATTATCTTTGAATTATGTTTTGTTGCTGGTGTTTCCTAGTTATAATCTTTGAATTATGTTTTGTTGCTGGTGTTTCCTAGTGATAACTTTTGAATTATGTTTTGTTGCTGGTGTTTCCTAGTGATAACTTTTAAATTATGTTTTGTTGCTGGTGTTTCCTAGTTATTATCTTTGAATTATGTTTTGGTGCTGGTGTTTCCTAGTTATTACTTTTGAAATACGTTTTGTTGCTGGTGTTTCATAGTTATTACTTTTGAATAATGTTTTGTTGCTGGTGTTTCCTATTCATTATCTTTGAATTATGTTTTGTTGCTGGTGTTTCCTAGTTATTATCTTCGATTTTTTTTTTTTTGGCGTTTCTTTTAATTATTTTTGTTGCTGGTGTTTCCTATTTATTATATTTGAATTTTGTAATGTTTTAATTATTTTGTTTACCCAATCAAATGAAACAAATAGATTTAACTACTTTGACAGTTAATTTTAAGGAGAAAGAGATTGTTTCGGGAATTGGAAATAAAAATATTTTATGAAAATGAAAAACATTCTTACGTGAATTATAAACAGGACGACTCCGTTCAGCAGTCTGCCAGATAAGAAGCCGATGGAAGTTAGCAAGCTGAAAAGTTGTCTCTTTAATAATAAAAATGTAACGGTTCAGAATATGTCATCATCCTTTAATTTATTTACTAAAAATTAAATATCGTAACTTTGCTTATTAACAATCCATTGTTTGGCGGCTTACAGAAGGCAATAGAATAAAAGAAAATTTGGAATTTCATAAATAGTTAATGCCTTAATTTGACTTACAGAGGAATGTTAACGTTTGGAGAAGATAGCATATTTATGGATATAAAAATAGATGATGACAAACGCAGTGATCGTGCAGACTAAAGCTGATGGGTCCAGCAAAGTTCTACATCTGTTTGGTTTGTTGTTGTTAAAAATGGTGTAATAAAGCTGTTAATTGTTTGTCCTTCTCTTTTGTGTAAAAATCCAACTAAATAAATGGAAAATAAGTTATAATATACAGAAGAGCCAAATATGATGCATCGTATATAATGTAAAACGCTTTATTTTCGCGAGATAATTAAAAATCAGCCATTTTATTCATTCGCGTATTTATGAATTTGGGACGTTTAAAACGGTATTTTATATGGCGATTAAAGTCATTAACAGTTCGATGTTAAATTGCCTTTTTTTAAATACGGAACCTCATCATATATTTTCGATATTTATGAATTCGCCATGTAAGCGATTCGCGAATATTAGCGAAAATAAAACTAACGCGAATAAAACTAGGTCTACAGTATTGCTAGTCAGAAATATGATGAGTAAGGATACATCACGGCTGACAGAGCCTCATCAATGAACGCTGTAAACGATTTAAACATAGTGTTTTGACTCAAAGTAACTTTAATTGCAGACTTTAACATCCACAACTTCAAGGTGCTATGAAACTCTTCGTTGCACTGTCATTTTGATAAAACTAGTCAACATTGCCATAGTTCAGCAAACGAATTTTTAGTTTCTCTTATATATAAGAAGGGTAATTCTTTAAGATATATTGTCACATCAACATTAAAGTTACTTCCCTGTATATAAAATATGTTCAATAAAATCAGATAAGTAACAGGCAGGTTTGGGCGTGAAGCGAATGGAAACTTATTTAAAAATAATAAGGCATAAGTTGTTTGATGCTTTGACAAACTGGCGGCATGGGAACTCTTCACATTGTGTTTTCATTTTCGGAATGATAAAGAGTCTTTGTTCTAAAGATTGCTCAAACTTGGTTTTGAAACATGAAACGTTATGCGATGGGTCCTCATCTTCTATTTGTATAATGATTGTTACTTATGGGTCGCCATCTTTTCAACTTAAGATTAGGAAAACTGAAAATGTTTTAATGGTCTTCAATCTTCGATCAATTACAGCCTTGTGAAAAACAGTGAAAAACAGGCATCCAACAGGCTATATTGTGCAAGACCCGTGTGTGATATGCATATCAGGAATCGCCACATTCAGAAAAAAACAGCCTCCCCACAAAGTCAAGAAAGAGAGAGAGAGAGAGAGAGAGAAAGAGAGAGAGAGAGAGAGAGAGAGCATGGTTAATAGATGATCAGTTTCAAAAAGACACTACTAACAATAAACAAAAATGAGAACCGCCTTGGAACGTTCAGTGGCAAATCAAATTGCCACTGTGGGTTTAAACCATGTTCTAGGCTGCACCAACCTCACACTTGCCCCAACTGGTTCTCATAACACAAATCAAGTACAAGTTGTCTTAGTGAAACAATTCCAACCCACTTATAGGCTCAACAATGTTTCATGCAAAAGCACACAAACATATAAAACATAAGAAGCTATTTATTCCAGTCACTGACGTGGATACGGGCACCATTTGGATCTTTCTCTTTGCATTATGAATAATTTCAAAAGAGGTGCTTAGAGCTAATCGTCAGGGATTATTAATTATTTCTTGTTAATTTTAGACGTTTAAATTTAGCTTAAAATACATAAAGTAGGAGTTGTTGGAGGTAATCGCGAAAAGACACACTGCGTAATAAGAGATCTAGATAAGAATAACAAACTGCAATTAATTCAACATTAAAATACATTATACAAAAAAGTGTAAGGAATAGCCAAATAAAACAAACACAACCCACCAAGACAGTATAGAAGAAAGAATAACATTGATGTATATTTTATTATTTAATCATTATCAGAAAGACAAAAAAACGATTAAAAAATGTTAACAGGGATAACAGTCTTTGAACGGTCAATCCAATGAAGACAAAAAAACAACATTTCAACAAAGAATGGGAATCCCAAAAATAATAGAATTGAAGCAGTAAGCGGTAAAGTGGGGAGCCCCCAAGGTGACATTTAGCATTACTTTTTTTTAAAATTTCCATACCTTTTTAAATAGTGTTTCGTGTAAACGAATTATCATTATTACGTTTAAACGAAATATTATTAACGTAATAATAACGATTAAACATTAATTAAATACTAATTTGCTTAAACAAAATTATTATAATATCCTTAAACAGTATGGAAAATGGAAAAAAAAAGTATGCTAAATTTCACCTTAGGGCTCCGTGGTTAAGCATTATGACACCGAAAGTTAAAACCAGGCGCACCAACTTCTCTCTAGCTCCGTAAGATTTATATTTTAACCAAATCTAGCGAGTTATCTTGATGAATAAAATCAAACAAACTAACTTCCCAAAAATTTTACACACAAAGTAAGCAATCATACACACAATAAAAGTAGCTAATGGTACCACAACTATCAAAATGGGCAGGTTCGCGATGACCTTACTGAGATTAAAGCACCTACAGTGAACTTAGCAACAGCACACGGTGCAGAGACAGTGTCTCTAACATGTTTTTTTAAAGATTTCAATCATAAACTCTTTAACAGCATGTTGTATTGTTAAGGCGTGCAAATGATGAAAGAAAAACAGAACAACAAATCTCGCCCAATAAAAAAACATTGTTTAATAGTTTAAAAAAAGATGAAAAGGGAACTTGAAAAGCCATAGAACTCGACAACTATGAAGATATTGCAGGGCATGTTCATGGACAGTAGCTGAAATCCTAATTACTGTCCACGCCGCCTAGCCCCGGGTTGAACGCAACTCAATATTTACACCAATAAATAGTACAATTTTGACCATCTCAAACAAATGTGTGCATATGGCGGTGGACATGGAATCTTCAATGCGGTATTTGAAGATTAATACCATTCCATGTCAGCGGCGTATTGTCCCAAGAAAAAAAGAATGTGTTTGCTCTAAACAAGAAAACAATGGGCGGAACTAAACAGAATAGAATTGTGAAGGGGATCTTAGATAATTAATTCTGTATATCACAGACTACTTTAAAGGCAAAATTTTAAAAAGCAGGAAGTATATCCTTTGGAATGATTGAACACTATCCAATTTGTTTTTTGGCTGGGAAATTAAAACATCATCTCAAAACTGGCCGAAATTTTCAATCAAAAGTAATTTTAGAAGTACCATTATCATACCTGTAGTACATAAGTATCGTGCTCAACGACCTGCAAAGGACGTTATTGATAACAGCACTGATTGAATGTACGGGGAGACTTTTGTGCCACACCACCTGCACACGGCACAAATAATGCTACTGTGATATTGAAAAAGATAAAAAAGGGACTTTAAAAGCTATCGAACACGACAAATATTAAAATTGCGCAGGCTCGGTTTGTTTGAGCCTGTTTATGGATAGTCTCAATCATTCAGACGCTCTGATTTCGCATCAGTACGTCTGAAGACATTGTTTGTTTAAAAAAAACAACAGACACTTGAAAACGAGGCTCGTAGTAAGAATATTGGTAGGTAACGCCGTTGTTGCCTCATGAAAACGTTTATTTAGACTGTCGCCTTGCTGGAAATCGAAAACACACATCCTACGGCCACACGCACTTTTCAACTGTATTATTGCGCCGATAGGCGTGTTCAAATAAACTGGGTTCTGTGGTTACCACGAGATCTGATGAAAGTTTATACAGACGTCGCAAGCACGATACATGTAGTTACCTTATTGCAACCTTAGATAAAGTTTAGAATGAAATCATATCAATTAGAAGATCATATTTTTTTCTCCACATATAGACCGTTTTGGATCAAAATTACGTCTGAAATGAAAAACGTTGCCTTACAACCATTGTTTTTGTATTTCTTAAGATAACTTTGAAATTCCTTGGCATGCCGTAATGGCAACCTTAGAAACATTTTACAGTGAAATCACTGTGATTAAATTTCTTAAAACAATTCTATACATGTCACAATAACGAGAGGACAAGGCGTTAAGACAATTTAGAACAGTAAAGAAAAATAGTTAAAGCTTGATAATCCCGACAAAATCGAATTTGCAATCAAACATAAAAACGAAGCATTGCAAAGCAAAACAATTCAAAATCCCACATGATCAAAATGATTTTGACAATATGCAAGGTCCTTTAAAAGAAAGTTTAATTGTGAAGGGATTTAAACCATTTTATTTTTGTCATCCATTTTCGCAAACATGCAATTAATGGTCAAACACACTTTTATATCTCTTACTGTATACATGTGTTAGACAGGAGGACCTAAGATATTATTGTTAGTAACTAATTACTCAGGAAAACATTAAATTGATGTTTAGTGTTGCGTTTTGTGTTTGTCTGCAGATAGAATTCTAGGGATTGAGTAGATCAAACTATTTTTCTTTACGGTTCTAACTTTTCTTAACATATAAAATATAAACATTCATTAATAACATTGACTTACACATGTATGCAACCTTTGCTGGAAATGTATTTTTACGTAAGGGAGATTTTGATATTCTTCCTTTTTATCAAAGACAGTACGATGACAACTGCCATAGCATCAACAAATAACGTGACATTCTAAAACCATTATCTCGAAGAGGCAGCAATGGCGTGCCATATATTTGCATTCATTTATGAAAAATCGGGAAAACAAGTACTTAAACGTCTTTTGTCATATAAACCATATACATGATGTTCTTGCTTGATATCATATTACCTCAATTTAACATTGCCCAGTGTGAAAAAAAAAACACGGTTAAAGCACTGTTAACTAATTTCATTAGAAATCGCAATTGATTTTAGATTTGTTTATCATGCAAAAGCGCCACCTGTCGGTCAGTCTTTTTTATGTAAGGATGTCTCTAGACGTTCGTCAGAGCAATGTGATACTGATCAATGACAGAACTTCTAGATGATCTTGACTAGTTTGGACAATAATGGAAATGCTAATTACCGCCCACGCCGACTAGCCCCGGGTTGAGCGCAACTCAGTATTTAAACTAAATAGTACAATTATGACCATCCCAAACGATAATATGCATATGATGGTGGACATTTTAAGATTTTCTTGGTGTTGCTTGTTTTGTTTGGCAAGCAGTGTGCACAATTAATCCATATGGTTATCGTCCAATAACTAGAGACGTCGGCTAGGTATTAAACAATAAATCTCGTATGATAACGATAACAAACAAAAACAGTTATTTCTTGTTTTAAAGTTAGTACATAAAAGAAAAGAAACTCCTATATTCATTTTGGAAATTGGTGTGGTCTGCATGACTGATGAACAAATAGGCACTAAGGGAACGTGATGTAAACATCCGGGGTCCGCTAAACTGGATTCTATCCGGCACTTAAAGTAGTCTGTTTTTATCTGAAGATTGCCGACATACATGATGGGATATGTCGATTTTGAGATGAGAACCTGGTGTTTTGTGTAGTACACATCTCTTGTTTCACTTCATAAGTAGTGTCTACACTATGTTTTGTAGCCCTTTTACGTTTGCGTGAAATCTCCTTGATAATCTGTATCGATAAAGATTTCTTCTAAGACATTTCATCTTCGCAGAGAAATGTTTATTTTTTATATATATTTTATACATTTTGTACAGAAGTTAACCAACAATTATTACAATTTATTTTATTTTAACGGTTTTAGCTCACCTTAAAACGTTTGTGATATTTATTTGTTTTTACATGCACTGGCGATTGACCACCCCCCCCCCCCCTCCACCCCCTGCAAACCCTTACTAATACGTCCTTGTTTTTTTGTAAAAATGGTGTCAAGTCACTAATATTATTCCATTCTATCAAAATATGCAAAAATACACCGTCAAAGTCGCAGTTAAAAATGTATATTCTATGATATAATAGAATAATGGTTAGGAACGGCTCCAGACCCTACCCTCGTTCGAGTGGCTGTTTTCCTACAAATTGAATACTGATGGTTCAACCTTACAGCTGTTTGCTTCAACGCAACAGGGTCTGATCTAACAGTAAAGGTTAAAAAGTCTCACCAAAAGCCCGAATTACGCGTAATATTCAACAGAAAACGGCCTACGAAATGCATGTTATTTTTTCATAGATTCTTCTCCTCTGTGCGACTTCCGGAAATCACCGACGCTTTTGTTCGGAGCGTTTTGATTGGTCGAACGATTTGTGTGCAAATTATTTCCCGGACTAATTCAATAGTTCGACCAAACGATAAACTTTTTTGTAAAGTATTTTAAAATCAACTTGAATTGCAAACAGTAACCACGCGTTTCAGTAGATCATAATAACACGTTTTATTATATAGCCATAAATGATTTTAGCATAGTGCTGCATTAATCCGCAAAATTGATACAACTCGTCAGATAAGAAAATCCGTATCGGAAAATGTCATTTTCCATTTCTTTATTTTGCAGCTTTCCGTGTTCCATATGACGTGATATACCACGTCACACCATGGTGTCATAATTTTGCGGCTCATAAAGTACTCCAAGTATAGGATTGAGTCTATTAAGACGTTTCTATATAATTTAGTGTTTACCCTAGTTTTTCAACCAATCACAATGCTTTTATTTTTTTAAAAATCTCCTTTCTGTTTCGTGTAGAAACAGTCTATAGAAATTCTTGTTGTAGACCAAACTTTGGGGAAAACTAGCATAAACACTAAGTCAGTTAGAGTCCAAATAGAGAAATCTACATGAAATAGACCCGCCCAGTCGGTCGCTACCGCTCCCTACTTTGCCGTGTCTATTTCATGTAGATTTCTCTATTTGGACTCTAACTAATACAAAGAGCGCAGCGAGTTCAGGTTTCTATTTTCTATAGAAACGTCATAATAGACTCTATTCCTCTCTAAGCATTTCTGTATGAACGTAGTCGTTGTATGTGTGCGTGCGTGCGTGCGTGCGTGCGTGCGTGCGTGAGTGAGTGCGTGTGTGCGTGCGTGTGTGTGTGCACATTCCATATGAACACATTTTCATGAGGATAACAGGCTATTTATTTTCGATCTGATTGAGGTTAAAATTTATTGAAATCGGCAAAAAAAATTAAAAAAATCTTATTATATTTTTTTTCATAGGTATATCAATGTTTTCAAGTACTCTAAAGATTTAAAGATTTTATTACATCGTTATAAACTCACACTTGAAGGAACCACACAGACTGGGTCTTTCTTTTTATAATGTCACTTAAAGTGGGAATGACAAAGCAGTCTCATGTTGAAATTTACTAACCACTTCAGGCTTGAAAATTGCGTCTTTAGTAAACAAATAATAAAATCCTCGTTTTGGATATTTTAAATTATATTGCCTCTACCTGCGACAGCGTCTAGACCTGCAATTCCGACGACAGAGGCCATTCAGCAAACCGGGACAACCCCAGATAAGGTTGATCGAATAGCCCTGATATACGTTACAATCACTGCACGACATCGGTAGAGGGTTATTTTACTGATAACAGTACTGACTATAGGTACGAGGAGACTAATTGGCAACAGAAAACGGCCATTAATACTGCAACTTTACATATTTGTCGTGTTCGATGGCTTTCAAAGTTTCGTGTTCATCTATTTCTATAGACTTATGACGTATTTAAGAAATGAAATGAAACGAATTCCGACTGTACTGCAAATAAAGCTTTCTCTATTAGTTGTCTCTGCTCACAAATACCAGAACGAAATAAACCCAAGGTGAAGTACAGAAGATATGTTAGTCGAAAATGTACTAAGGTTCCACTATTAGAATCATTTATTATAAGGTAAGTGACAATGCAAATATAGTAATTTATAGTATTTATGTTATACCTGTGCGCCGTTAAGTTTATTTCTCGAGCACTTAAAGATTGAATTTATGGCTACGCTGGGAAGAACATAATATTTTTCAAGAGCTTTCAAAATGTCTAATTTCATCTCATGTTCATAATATATGGGGTTCATCTATATACAACTAAATTCGAATAGAATTGAAAGACGTCAATTATGAATATGTGCACAGCCATTCTCAACACTACACCTGCTTACGTTAACAACATAGTACCGTCATAAAAGACAGTAAACGTGGAAGTCAAACCAATGCAAAAATAGAGTTGTCAGTACAGTGAATGAAGACAAACATTTTGCTTATCGTCAATACCAGTTTTAATTAAAATACAGCAGAAGTTAAATCACTACTGAAACAATGTACTTCTCTACCAGCATTTGGACATTTGATATATAAATTGCAGCAATTACGAGCAGTATTTATTTTTCCACATGACTAACAGTGCTCGTGGATGCTTGGGGGTTATCTCATTTACAGTTGCTCGCTTCGCTTGCCTCTTCGGTAACATAACGATGGTTAAGATTGTATGAAGGTTTCTAGGAAAATCGTGCAAAGAATGTAGAAGCTCGATCTGTTTTATAGCTTCTTTATATATTTTGTGCTTTCCATCCAACGATGTCGAGTTGATCGGTGTGTTAGATATAATTTACATATATGTCTTGTACTTGTTTGTACATATTAGAAAACCTGGTTTAAATCCCCAGTGGCTGAATGATTTGCTACAAGTCGTTTCAAAGCGGTATTTCATCATGTTTGTGTTTTCGTTAATTATTCGTGGCGTCGTTTATGAAAAACATCATTTCATAAAATCATGCTCTCCTTTCTTTAAATTTGTTCGGCTGTTAGAAAAGGCTGCGTTCACTGGGAATGGTTACTACTAATTTGATTTGCAATTTTCACTTTATCATATAACATCACTATATTTAACATACAACGTTTCAATTCTTATCATTACGTAAACAACATAAAAAATGCAATATGCGCTTCTGTAAACAGTTAAATAGAACTGGAGTCCGTTATTTATCCCTTCATTTAAATTTAATTAAAACTAAATAATATAGCCCAACTTGCAAATACGATTAATCTGACATTTTGAAGGCAACAAAAACGACCATTGCTGGTGCAAATTATCGACAGACGGAACATGTAGGCCGATGGCTAGGAAATAAGAGTCTTATGTATTGAAATAATGTGTAATTAATATCAATAAGCTAAGAAGACAAATAGTTGTAAAACCATATAAAAGTGTATCTAAACGTACATTTTATGTGGTTTACGGAAGAGCCATATTTATGTATTCATATAATTCCCCCTTGTTAAATTATTTGTAAGACAAGTAACAAACTTTGTCAATGTTATTCGATGTTAAAGTTAACATTATGTTGCAAAAGTACAAATGCATCAGGTATAAAGAAAACTACGTTTAAATGTTATGAGTAAGCACATCTTTGTAAAACTTCTTGTTCATTGTCATCAAAATGTGTAAATATTGGCCAAATCGTTAGGCAATCACTGATTTAACGTATTTGGAGACTGAGGTTTAAATGATATTTCATTCGTTAGGTCTTAAATCTTTTTGGAATAAGAGTGTTTGATGTAACTTAGTAATTTTAGAATAAAACATATTGGTTAATGTTTACATGTACAACGTTTGAATGCGTTCAATGCACATATCAGCTCTTTTTTCTTATCTTGAATTAAAAATGAATTTCATCATCTATAATTCTTTCAGGGTGGTCTAATAAAATGTATCTGGGTATTCAAGTTTATCCTATTATAATGCTCAAGTACTTTATAAATTTTATTACGTCGTTATAAACTGACATTTGAAGGAACCACTTCAACATGTTTCAAAACCGAGCTTTAGTTTTTCTACAATGTGACTTAAATTATGAATGACAAAGCAGTTTCATGTTGAAATTTACAATTCACTTAAGGATTGAATATTGTTTCGTTGAGTAAATGAAATGTTAAATCACTTTTTTGAAGATAAAATTAACGTGCTTGTTCCGCAAATGCTAAGTCTAAACCAAAAAATAAGCAAACACCTGTTGAAGCAGCACTACAAATAAAAAAGGAACTATTAAATAAAACAATTAGTAGTACATACATTTATTTTAAAGTGCATTTCTACATTCAGATAATCTATTTAACATTATCCTGGGGACATACATGTACATTTTGTATGAAAACTAAACAACAGTAAACACAAAATACACATAATTTCCCCCTGTTGGGTTTTTTGTTAGACTAGACATCAATTCGAAATTACAATTTCAGAACAACATTTGAATAAATAACTAAGACAAAGATTTAAGAACAATTGCTTCCCGGATCATCAATAACCTTATTCAAAATGTTCACTTAGAAGCACTAAAACGCAGACATGGTGAAAGAAGAAACAAACAAACAAAACATTATTATGAAGTTATCTAGCTTATGATGTTCAAAGACATTTGTCAACTTTTACCATCTATATAATACCAATTTCGAATTTGATTGAAAATTGTCAGCAACAACAAGAACAATTGTATTCAAAACAGCTGAACTCTAAATATCATGCAACAAAACGACGTAAAAGCGTCGATAAAATTGGTGTGTATAACTTTTGTGAACATTATGCCATGCGCAAAATTTGCATGGTTAGATATTCGATGCGCTATTAAAATGTTACGTACACATGCAAAACAACTACTGGTATTGAAAAATGATAAAATCACAGGTTAAGACGGTTATAAATTTGTTGTTTTTTACTTTGTTTGCATATCTTATAGTTAGGCAATACTGATAATACATAAATGATACTTTTCATCTTCAAGTCAAGTCAAGTTTTTATCTTGCAGACTTATATAAAGTCATGCTTTAATCGTAATTATATGGTGTTTTCAATTAAACTTGTATCACTATCATTATAAATTTTTACAAATAAAGTAAAAGAAAATTTGCTAGCCACCGATCACTACAAATATGAACTTATTGCAGGCTCGGTTTGCTTGATGATTGTCTTATTGTAAATACTTAATTATTCTCACACAATACTGTTTCTGAAAACTTGTATATATTTACTTGTGTATGGGCCGAAGTTTGAATTTTCATATAATCAATAAAAATACATTGACTTGAGCCTGGGCAGTAGTCGATAAAGGCATATTGCCGTCCAAGGCGCCTAGTCCCAGGTTTCGCGCAGCGCAATATTTATACCAGTATACTGCACATTTGTGATCGATCGCAAACGATGATATGCATATGGTGGTGACAAAAGAATATTGAACGCGGTATTTTCAGATTAACACCATTTGATAATCAGCAGCGTATTTTGTCCAGATGAAACAATCGGTTTGCCCTAAACGAGAAATCAATGGGCTGAACTTTATATAATACAATTTTGCCAAGGGATCTGAGAATATTAATCCTGCAGATCACAAACAGTGCCTTTAAATTAAAACCAGCAAGTCGGGGTAGGATAAAGAAGCAAAAAGCAAGCTGTTAATACAAGTAAACACCTGATCATAAATGTTTTAACCACAATAGAAACCGACAACAGAATAAAAAATCTAATTGCATGTACGAGGATAATCCCAGTAACCGTAGACTTGAATTACTGTATGTGTGTATGTGTGAAAAAGTATTTCTTGTTAGTGTCAATTTGAGTATCGCCAAATATCACCATATTTGTCCTTTTTACCATTTGTTTGATGATATTACAAATTAATTAAATGAATTATTGGTAAAAGAATCGTGGTTTATCCAATGCAGCAACATTAAACTGTAAACATCGGTTTGTTGGTTATTTGATGTCGAAACGATTCATTTATGTCAGAAACACAACATTTATAAAAACAACGTAAAATATTTATTTTGTATCACACTAAACGATTCTTATTTATCGTTTTCTTTTTAATTTGGCATCATCTCATATTATAGTTAACGTCATAAGATAGTCTTGACAAATAATTAAATGAACCAATTTGTTTTATGTAACGTAATCATGTGAGTTTATGTCCGTATCGGATTGCTTTTAAAGTCATCATGCTCCTACAATTCAAATCAAACGTAAACATCAGACAGTATGCTGGTGCATATGCCGATTTTCATAGTATTGTATACTATTACAATGTAGTTATCGTCAATTTATTCTGCAGTCCTTTTCTTTTTGTTGCTACTTCCCTTACTTGCATCAGCTTGCATGGACACAAGCCTTTCACTTTCAACCAAATGCTCAATCATTTCAAACGCCCGCTTGTTAAATTCACATTCATAAATTCCCCCGTTCGGTTCGTCTTTGTCGAAAGCAAAGTCCACAACTTCTGGGATAACTCCAAAATCTTTATCGTCTTTAAGTTCTGCCTTTGATGGTGCAGATGGAAGCAATCTTTCTTTTTTGCAGTGTAAGACAGCAAGTAATATTCTGTGAAAGCGGTTTCCTGAAAAGATTCCGTCAGCTACATTCAATACGTTCTGATATAAAAACGATATTTTGATACGTACATATTATTGTTTAACGTGTATGTATAATCAATTGTGCTTATGAAAATCTATAAGTATTCAGAAAGGAATATTTGAATAGTTATGAAAACAAGCATTGTTTAAACAGTGTTATATTGTGAAACGCAACTCGTACATTGTTGTTGTTTGTTATCTACTTTTCAAAATAAACAAGTTATTCTGGCATTTTACTTTATTCTCCCCCCAAAAGTAAAAGGCGGTTTTTGTATGAAACACAAACACACATAACCACTCATATTGGTGTAAATATTGAGTTGCGCTCAAACCGGGGCTAGGCGGCGTGGGCAGTAATATGCATTTTTTAGTGTCAATGAACTCAATCAAACCGAGCTTGCAATATTTTCATAAGCTCGATAGCTCTCAAAGTTCCCTTTTCATCTATTTTTATAATCCTATGCTATATTTTTTAACTGTCTTTAAACCCGTAAAATTAAACCGACGCTGCATATCTTTAACCTTGTTTGAGCTGTTAATTGTGATTGCCTTGCACTTCACTGCCCAAGTGCAGATCACGGTGAAGACTTCTACTTGTTCTAGTAGAGGTCCATGGTACCTCTTCGTTTAAGACAGGGGCGGAAAATTGGTTTGAACCACCGACTTTTTGAAAAGCATCCTAACATGGACAATTCAGATGCTGAACACGGTGAAGACTTCTACTTGTTCTAGTAGAGGTCCATGGTACCTCTTCGTTTAAGACAGGGGCGGAAAATTGGTTTGAACCACCGACTTTTTGAAAAGCATCCTAACATGGACAATTCAGATGCTGAACACAGCGGTTATTACTGTTTTGATTCGCCTTATCTGCAGCAAACGATGCATCAATTCGTGGTAAGGCGGAACAATACGATTAAGTGATGCCCAATGTAAATACGTACCTGCAATTTCTCTAAACGTATTTGCGACATTAGCTTGCAGTCTCGAATGGTTATTGCATATAACCATTACAAGATTTGAACCAGTCTCATCGGCGTTGAAAGACGTAACATCAGTCAAGCAAAGCTTGATTCTTCTTTGTTCAAGTTCTGCCTGAAGTGTTGTCATAAAACTGTTAGTCGCCCCGGATGGGAGAGGGTCCAATGCTTGGACATATTTCAACGGCCGCTCATTGTATGTAATTTTTGGTGGAAGAGATGCTTGCTCTACATTCTGCTTTATGTTCAATTCATTTGGCTTGAGTTTCGACACTGCATGCTGTTGTAGTAATGTTGCACCTAGAAAATATAATCAATTTGACCTATAATGACATTTCGAAAGCGCAATTTAAGTTTTGCATTTTAAAATGTGCCTAACGGTCAAAAAGCAGACAAATCCATTCAGATAGTACTCACCTATTACCAAATCTTATTTGTTATCTAGATTTAAATAAGAAGTCAGTTGTTATTATTTACAATATATATTAAGCTGCAATTATAGATTGCCATGTTCCGTGGTTTTCAAAATTCACTTTGAAACTTTCATCTATTTTCATTTGGTTTTAAATCAATACTGGAATTCATAAATGTTAAACTTCATAATTGAAAAAAGACATTGTTAGATTGTAGAGACACATAGCCAATATTCAGTTTTGACAATTTTTAAGTTGCACATTGTCTTTTTTATTACAGTTTCACACTAATGCACATTAGTGAAGCTTTGCGTTCTGTGATGTTAAATTGGCATATCCTTTGAGCAAATAGTGGGTCCTTATTTTGCAACAAAAATGAGTTTTATAGAACTATAGAATCAACAAGTCACTGAAAAAGGTGTCTTTGGTGATATATTTTGACATTTCAGTTGATAAAAAAAACTACGAAAAATATCATGCAGTTGGTTCTTTGTAACTGAAAGATGACTTTTTGCACATTGTGTTAATTAACAAATGTGCATTTTTCTGCGACTTGCATAATTATATATATAATCAATGTCGTCTTCTCTTCTACTTTATGATGTCATTTGAAGGATCGACGTTACCTTTCCCTGGTGCCACTTATGTTTACCTACCACTATCTATACTTGGTTTCATCATCTAATAGATGCATAAATCTTATAGCATTGGAAGTTATCAACGTACCTGTTGTTTCGCGGTTATAACTTTCAGTTTC
Organism: Corbicula japonica; assembly: GCA_038501625.1. Classification (NCBI taxonomy): domain Eukaryota; kingdom Metazoa; phylum Mollusca; class Bivalvia; order Venerida; family Cyrenidae; genus Corbicula; species Corbicula japonica. The sequence continues at coordinate 1,202,431 of JAZAYU010000055.1, forward strand.
CGCATAATAATCAATGTCGTCTTCTCTTCCACTTTATGATGTCATTTGAAGGATCGACGTTACCTTTCCCTGGTGCCACTTATGATTACCTACCACTATCTATACTTGGTTTCATCATCTAATAGATGCATAAATCTTATAGCATTGGAAGTTATCAACGTACCTGTTGTTTCGCGGTTATAACTTTCAGTTTCCTCATGAAATCTCAGGTATTCCTGAAAAAGACACAGTTACTGTCAGTACCAGTTTCAGTTTAGCATTCAGATAAAGATTTTAAGTATTAAAATAATAGGTTTGCTGATTTGTCGGAGAAACAACAAGATCTCAAGCTATTCTATTATATGACACCGAAAAACTCATATAATTATGAGCAACTAAAGTTGACATTTTATTTTACATGTAAATAAGCTCATTTGTGTGGAAAAAGAGAAAAACGCCTAAAACGTACAGATAAGGATCAAATTTAAAAAGCTAAAAATAGATTTTGCTAAATTTAATCGAAGGATTACTGAACTCGTTAATTAATGAAAAAGCTGCCAGTCATTATCAGAAATTGATAGTTTTGAAGTGTCATGTTTTTTATTTTGTTCTTAATATGGTTTCACATTGGTTTCCTTTATTCCCTTACTACAGTAATAGCGAATAAAACTGTACTACAATTATCATATAAAATCGTAATGATCAAGAAGTTTTATTTTTAAATACTTATGACCTGTTATATAAAATGCATCAACTGTACATGGATAACCAGATCTTTATGAAACATGTCTTTTAAGAGGGCGGCAAAAGAAATTTTGAAAGTCAAAAGGTGGCATTATGATATGTTCGTGAATCACGAAATATTAAATAGATTATCTACATGCTGTATTTCACCTGTATTTGAGTTGCTTTCACAAGCAGGTGACCTACCCTGCTAGTTATAACGGTCACAGGGTGAGAAAGAATATGCAGCAAGACCAGACAGCTTAGTTGGGAGAGCTATCGCCCTGCGAGCGAGAGGTCCCGGGTTCGAGTCTCTGTCTAGCTGCACATTCTTTCTCACATTGTGGCCTTTGGCGCCCAACGAGGGGCTAGTACGTTAGTTCACCTGCCTATAATAGAAGATAAATTGCAAGTAACGCTCTAGAATTCGATGATAATTTCCAAATTTGAGGGAAGGTACTTCACTAAACGAATCTAGTCACAATATAGGCGGCCCGGATAGCTCGGTCGGGAGAGCACTCGCTAGGTAAGCGAGGGGTCCCAGGTTCGAATCCCGGTCTGGCTGCATATTTTTTCTCATCAGGTTCGGCCACCAGCCTGTAATTATATATAAGCATATTATATGCACGTAACCGATGATGACGAATTTCATATTTGAGGGGTTTATTACACGGTACGACTCTTGTCACTATCTGGGTACAAGATGTGTAGGCGGCCCGGATATTTCGGATGGATAGCACTCGCTCTGTAAGCGAGGGAACCCGGGTTCGAGATTTTTCTTGAGACATAAGTTAGAAAAGTAGTAGGAATTTGGTACGCTATTTGTTCATTTATAAGACCCTTTACATGCTCGTTAGCGAACCTCCAGACACGTACAGCTGATAGCGTTACTCATTTTAAAATTTGAGACACTAAGAAGGTTTCTCTAATTATCTTGTCTTAAACAATAAATAAGTTGAAAAATCACCTTATTAGATATGTACCTCAGTCTTCCATTGCGATCCTGTTGATTTAATTATTTATGCGTTTGTCAGAATTTATTTCTGATTGTCCTTCTAGGGACTTTGGAACTTTTAATTAAAGCATGAAAGTTTATAAGCTTTTGGATATATACTTTCAGCAAGTCACAATTAAAATTTCGTCGTGATTTTTGTTTTTCTAAGAACCTTAAACGTTTTATTCGTTCTTTAGAGATCACTCCTCGTTATTTCGTTTCGTTAAATGACGAACTTGTGCATATTTGTTTTTATTAATTGTCTCTCCATTGTCTGAAGACTGTGATTTCGTCATGTTGCTGCCATGTTCACGTACTGAACATTTATTTTAAAACCACATCTCCGTCTTAAATTGTTCTTTTTTAAATGGGTTTACTCTGGTCAAATATAATTTATTTTACATGATGTATGATGGTTTTTAGAAACATTTTTCGCTACATAACATCAGGCCGCTGCACAAATATCAAACGTGCAATTTAAACTATACCTTTGAATGTTGCAAAATTTTATCCACAGTTCTTTTGGATAGCAAGATAGAGTTATCGCTGCTAACTTGAACGGTATCCAACTGAAAAAAATAAAACATTCATTTCACCTAACTGCTAACAATGTGAGTTTAATAACAAATAATGTCGTGCCTGAGAAAACATATTTTACATATAAATTGTGTTTTAGTTTTTTTATTAAAAAGAGAATAGTTTACTCAACCGCTTTAAATAAGATCTATTGATCACAATTTTTATTTTAAATTCTGGTACTTGCATGCTATGAGATCGAATGTTTATTCAACTCGAAAATAACAACACATTTTGATAAATTAGTGTTTTGCCCATAGTGTATATGTTGCATTAAAATATGAGCATTTATAACTATTTCATATGTGTCATAAAGGTTTAAAACATTAGAAAAGGATACTACGTCACCTAATCAATTCGTGTTTGGTTCAATGTATCTACCTTGATTTCTTTGTTGATATATTCCAAAGTTTGTCCAATAAACATTCTTGAACCGTTCTCCTTTACCTCAACTGATGTTATCTACGGGAAATCAAATTACATTTAGTTGGAAACTAAATATCTTCAGCTAGTATGCAGGTATGCTATAGTATGTTATCGGTAACATCTTAAAACACTGATCCTCGTGATTTAAGCTCATGCTTCTCAAAAATATTTACAGAGACAGAATAGAAATATGCATGCATACGATCTTGCTTGTGATGATAAAGAAATGATATTGCACAATGTTGCAAATGACGTAGTGTTTTTCAATTTCGGGCCAATAAAGTTTGGTTTGTGCGATGGATGTCACGTTTGACATCTCGGCGTTGAGAAATTTGCACACTTATAAGCGTCTGCTATAGTTTTTGTAAATGCGACGTTTGACCAGAAGTAAACTAACGATCGAAGGTTGAAGTTCGTACATGTTCAGTTGAAATACTATTCATTGCGACCAAACACTCGTTTTACCGAAGTATTCGAAACATAGGATCTGAAATAATTTAAACATGGGATATGAAAAATTAATGTTTACGGGAAATAATTCATAACTGGAAGTGGTTGACAAACTGTATCATAAAACAATGCCAGTAAACATATAGCTTGTCAATATTGTGGGACAAATGTACCCATTCTAAATATCGGTTTTTTGTATAGCACTTTTGATAACGAAGAAGTGATATTTGTAGTACGTTTGACAGTAGAAACAGTAACAACACATTAACTGATGTCAGTGGAAGAAGTAACAGGTAATATTGCAGAAAATATCAACATGATAAAAAAATTCAAGTGAAAATTATATTAAGAACTGTAAAGTCATCACTAAGCTGTTTGACTGATGGCAGCAGCAACATATATACAAATAGCAGTAGAATGGTAAACAGAAGAAGCACTGCTTAAATTTGAAAAGTGAAATAACTCTTTTCTTGCTAGTAGTCACCACAGAAATTTTACTATTCGTGCTATTTACCCTTAGTACATGTAATACTTTTCATTGCTTTCACAGATAATCAATTAGAAAGTTGTATTTTGTAATAGTTGTTTCCTGGAAATTTCCGTTTAATATCCAACGACACGGGTTATTTAGTTTTTAGCAACGCGCATGGTAAATATATAATACGTTGACGCTTTCTCCTCATATAACATTGTATAATGGTGATAAAATCTTTACTTTGATAGTCTTTATTGAATGTTCTGTAGAATAGATTGTCGATCAATGAACGGTCAAGACAATCGCTTTATATACTCGACCAACCGAGATCTGGAGAATAACAAATCACGAAAAAGCTTACCCACTTTTGAAGGACTCTAAGCGTTTTAGGAAGTTGTCTAACAACCTCTAGTGCCTGCAATTAGAACGTATTATATTTGTTTTTCAAGTAAGCAAACATTCAGTGTAATCCGGTGCTTTACTTTTCTACAATTTTCTTTCGATACAAATATATTGAATGATTTGTTAAAATCTTACATCCTAAATATAAATTAACAAGGGAATATTTTATCAAGAGATGTTTCTTTTAGTTTGGCTATGATTTAAACAATTTTTAAATTAATTTGACAAATGATTAAACCTCTTAGTTAACTTGAGTGGTATGTATGATATCCATTTAAAAGGATCTAAAAAGTGATTTTAAAGACTGAAAAAAGCGTATTCCACGTTGATCTTTAATTATTGCATTAAACCAATGTTCTAACTATACCGATCATAAACTTTTAATCTATCCACATATACTTGAATTAAACGTAGAGGACATAACCAAAGGTCGCAAATTGGAACATAGCTTTTTCAAATAGCCTCTGTACCGAAACCGGTTAATAAAACTACTGAAAAGTTATCTGTCAAACAGCCAAGTAATCCGATTATAACAGAATTGCTTAAAATATTTCAGAATTCATCATAATATTATTATTATTTCAATATTAAGGAGACGTAAAGTTTCGTTTACGGATAATATAACAATTACTTTTTGTTTAACCTCAATTTCTGTTGTCCTCCTACATCATGTAGAGAATTTTATAATTAAAAAAGAAAATGATGTATTTAATTGTTTTGTGTCCAGTTGAAGACCGTACTTAGAATAAAAGCTGGTAAATAAAAATATCGCTGAAGCGAGAACATTTGTTAAGAATATTGTAGTTTGTTAATATTAATGGTTATTGAGTTTATTTTGGCGTTTACAGTGAAATTGAGCAGATGCGTCCATTCTGCCACAAGCGAAGAGTTGTGTCTACAAGGTTCCGTGGTTTGGAAAATTGTTTGTCTCAAAATAATGTATCTGCTGACCTCTGTCTCTTGTGGGTCGAAAACTATTTTTACATTTTGTGAGTTATAATTATTGGAATATCTTATTCTTTAATAGTCGTGCATGGGAGATTTTTAAAATAATAAAGATGTGTTTTGCACTGAAGTTAATAAAACTCGATTTTGCTTTTATAAGTTAATGATAAATTTATAACTGGAATGAACAGTATGAGTTGTATTTTTGAAGAATAGCGTCAGCATGTGATAATTTGAAGTCTGCGCTATGATTAATACTTATGCCATTTTCGTTGCTGGTAACATTTTTCAGCGTTGCATTATTTTGAGGCACGGGCTGTTATTTTAGATGCTTTTATTTGCTTGAATTAAAGCTGAAATAAATTTGACCACATAATATTGCTGTATTACAGCTTAACTTTCCTAAAGCATTTTTAAGTGACTTATGACTATGTTAACTGATTTCCGATAATGAAACACAATGCACTTGAATTTCCATTAAAATTGAAAATTCTTTTTTCATGCATTGTCATTAAATATTGGATTGTTCTTAAGTTAACAGATAAATACATGACGCACTTGCTTGGTTATTTTTTAGACCATTTAATTGTTGGTTTGATCGGTTCTTTGGACTTTCTACACTAAGTGATTATATGCAACCTATACGCGCCGTTATATTTTACGAGCCAAGTGTGTATGTTTTAGATTATAATGTGGTTGTGTACAACTGAATCTTAATGATAAGTTGCATAAAGTTCTTATCAGCGATTAAGTGACACTTACTTGTTTATCAAGTTATTGGAAAATATTTCCTTACATCTAACAGCACAATCATGATATTTTATCATGATACCGTATACGTCATAATATCATAATTGCCAATTTATATAGTTTCTTTTGCAAGCATGTTTTATGTAAACAGCAACCGCTTCGACCTAATATAAAAATAAATGGAAAGTTTGATGAATTGATGCACGTTTGTAGAACATCAATAATTAAATGATAAACAAGTCTCGATCGCAATAAGCAATCATTTACTTACTTTGTAGAATGTTGAACTTTTCCAGAGAATAAGGAGTGTTTACCTTAACGACAATTTAAGACTTACTGTTGCCAATTGATGTGACTCAACAGGAACTGTTTCGGTTTCTCTTTGTGCTGTCTCTGTAAAATTGTCGTAATTGTTTATATAATTTATAAAGCCTTGTTAATTCGTTATGGTTAATTCCCTAATTTCTACTCAAACATTTATAACAATACTAATAGCGGTATTAAGTTTTTAACTTAGTACTTACTTGGCAAAATATATGTTTTTGTTTTCGATATGCTAAATTATTCTTTAGATAAATAACTAAATTTTCGATTCATATTACACTTGTCATTATGCTTTAAGTAACAAAATTGTTAAGGTTTACATACCTATGAGATCAAGCAAAATGTTACGTACTGATACATTAGAACACAAGAGTTATCTCCCGAGCATACGTGCTAATATATTTGCTATGTGATTAAACATGGTAACGATGGAAAAAAATCTAGACGTAGTGGATTTACGCAATACATTTGCTTACCCTTTGGTTTAGCTTCTTGGGTTGTATTCAATTCTTCACTAAGTCGTTTAGAATATTTCTACAATAAAACGTTCATGTCATTTATATCTTAAATGTTTATTTTCAGTACTTTAAAGACAATTAAAAACCGATTTCAATCTAATTACTTATGGCCATTTCTTTTTCAAACTACTATATTAATTTTGTGTTAGAATGTTGTTTGTTATTTTTGTGGGTTAAAGACAAATATCACGACGAAAATGCTGGCATAGTACATCAGATGAAAGAAAAATAAGCCATAACAAAAAGCATTATATACATCTATCGTTTAGAATGGTATTAAAACAATTAAAATGTTTCTTTCGGTTCGGACGAGCAATATTGTAAACAAATAACTGTTAGATGGCTTCTGAATTCCGACTGGTTTGCATTTAATTTAGTAAATGAATTTAGAGGATCGTTGAGCAACGATACGAGCAATGCCAATATTACTTCTTTTCTACAATAATTTTTGTTTTTATATTTCGACTAGTTTAGAGATGTGTGGTTTCAATATCCCAGCCAATATATATTTGGATATAACCCCAAGGACTTGATTCCTGCTCTTTAATGTTTGCCTTTCGTGCTGTTTGTGATATGAAGGATTTATAATCTCAGATCCCTTGCCAGAATTCTATTCTGTTTAGTTCTGCCCAGTTTTTCCTTTCTCTGTGGACCATACGCCGCTGAACATGGAATGGTATCAATATGAAAAATCCGCATTGAAGGTTCCATTTTCACCGCTATATGCAAACCATCGTTTGGCATTGATCGAAATTGTACGTTTTATGAGTTGCGCTCAACCCGGAGCTAGGCGGCTTGGGCAGTTTTATGCATTACCAGTACTACCAAGAAACAGGCTCTACAAACCGAGCTTGCAATATGCTTATATTTGTCGTGTTCGGTGAATTTCAAGTTCCATGATCATCTATAATTATAGTCGGCAATTACATTGTATATCACGTTTTGAAAAAATGAAATTATAAAGTTTTCTGGACTTTTATTTAGCAAACCACTCAGAAAGTTTCTATTTATTATCGGTTTACGACACATACATAATAAATTCAAAATATGTTTAATTTGAGATTCGTAACATAACCGACGACAATGCTTTGAAACAAGCAATAATTTTAACAACTATTATAGCTTTGTCTTCAAGGTATATACGGAGCTTAACTAAAACATATTATGAGTTGTGAACACATTTACACACATACTAATTCTGTGGAATTGCCTTTTCGATTGGATCCTGAAATATACAAATGTGGGTTTAAAATACAATGTATATGTATTCCTATCATTGCATTGTTTTTCCTATACAATATATACCGAACAAAAATAAAAAGTATACACTTTTAATGCTTATATTCTCATTAAGATATTATCGTCTAATAAGGACTGCTTCGAATGGTATTTTCTTACTTAATCTCAATTGGTTTTAAGTTTTATTGCTCATAAACAAAATATTCCAACGAGACCTGAGCATCAACAAATCGACTAACAATTGAAAAAGGATTTAAAAACGCTACATTTTTAAATTATAGGGGAAGTAATTGCAAATGATTGCAATTTCTAGCGCTGTTTACCGAGGACTATTTGTTTTAAGTATGAATGTTTTGTGATTTAATTTACAACAAGAACTAGCGAAATTGATTTTATTCTCATAACTGTCATTATGCTTTAAATTTAGAATAACTGACTTCTTACTGAAATCCCTATAAGAGCAAAGGGAAAGACAATTAAGTCGTGAGTGCAGATTTTTAAGAACATTTGATTTCTTTGCAATGAAAACAGAAATGCAAATCTGTTCATAAAAATAATTTTGATTTGTCGTTTTCTTATTTTACCAAATTAAAGATAGTAAAGTTAATACATTTTATTTTTGCTGAGTATACATTAATTACTGATAAAATAATAAGTTTGCACACAAACACGTTCGTTAGTCAGTAGTTTTCGACAACTTCCGCGTACTATATGGAACTAGAAACCATACATGAAAGTTTAACTAAAAGTTACAAAACATCGACAACTGAAGTAAAATAAAAACGGTAATAACAAAGAAACTATACCTTTAGGCATGGCATTTTGTTTCAAAGTAGAAGCGTGACTGAAAACTTTCTGTAAATAAAACCCCAAAAATTGTGTCAGTTATCTGAGATAAGAAAAAAATAAAGCAATTTGTTACCTTATTTGAATAAACTCTTTTAGCATAGTTATGCAATACATATTATAGATATGTAGACAGTAAACATCAGTTCTCGAACTTTATGTATTTTCTTTGTCCCTGTTTTCCCTTTTAATAAATATTTATTTTTGTGTGTTTGTTTGTTGTTTTTTTTTCATGCCCCTTAACGGATGACCCCATTTATTTATTATCATGACATAAGAAAACAATGAAAATAATGTAATAGCGCATTACCACAATTTACACGATGTGTTTTAAAAAATAAAGACGGACTTGAGTACATCATATTCATGACAAGAATAAGGTTCCTTCATTCCTTCATTCATTCCTTCATTCATTCATTAATTAATTCATTCGTTCATTCATTCATTCATTCATTCATTCATTCATTCATTCATTCATTCGTTCGTTCGTTCGTTCATTCATTCATTCATTCATTCATTCATTCATTCATTCATTCATTCATTCATTTATTCATTCATTCATTCATTCATTCGTTCGCTTGCTCGCTCACCCGCTAAGCATTCATTCATTCGCTCGCTCACTCGCTTATTAATCATTCATTCATTCTTTCATTTATTCATTCATTCCATTCGCCTGCTCGCTCGCTCGCTCGCCCAAACCAACCAACCACCCACCCACCCACGCACCCACCCACGCACGCACCCACCCGAAACCCACCCACCCACCCACCCGAAACACACCCATCCACCCACCCGCCCACCCAAACCCGCCCGACCGCCCGCCCGCCCGCCCGCCCGCTCGCTCGCTCGCTCATTCATTCATTCACTCATTCATTCACTCATTCATTTATTCATTCTGCAATTCATTCATTCTGCAATTCATTCATTCTGCAATTCATTCATTCTGCAATTCATTCATTCTGCAATTCATTCATTCTACAATTCATTCATTCTGCAATTCATTCATTCTGCAATTCATTTTACAATTCATTCTGCAATACATTCAATTCATTTAGCAATTTATTCAGCAGTTTATTCAACATTTCAACGATTTAATAAACAGCAATTCATTTCATCAATCAATCAAATAGTACATTGTTTTTGTTTTGTAAGACTAGCGTGGCAGAAATTGTTCTATTATAGAATTCGACAATGTCACTCGGTTTACGGTCTTGCTCGAAACAAAAAAAAGCAAAAGACGCAATGATGACATTATACGTGTAGATAATTGTCGATTTTTAAGAAAATGTCTCTGCATTCTGCCCTATCAATAAATATTGTATTTTTCTTTTTTTAGTTCTATTCAAGTAAGCATGAAAATACAGTATATCCAAATCACATATTTAAGTATCCAATAAGTACTTATTTTTTAATAATAATACTCCAAGGATTTTAAGTACATATATTAGATAACCATCACTAATTTTTAACCAAGAATTAGAAAACACATTCATTTACAATTTCCCTTAAAACAATGTATATCAGTTCATCAAGTGTTTTGATATAATTGTTTACTTAAATAGTAGCTAGTTTTCAAAAAAGAGCGGAAAAAGAAAGACTTCAAAGAAATTTCTAACAAATTTATACTAACATAAACAATCTATAACAGCCAACCGTGAATTGAAGGCCAACGAAAACGAGAGACTATTCGCGAATTAAGGCCTTATTTAATTTCCCAATTGACTGATTTTGAAGATAATATTTATTTCCTCTATTTTTGAACTATAGTTAATACTTGAAATGTCTTTCAAGTTTATTGTGAAAGTTATACCTAAAATCCTAGATCATTTCTTTTCCCATTCAAGCCCAAGCTCAGCACATGAAATTCCGTACTGTTTTTCAGGGAACCTATACAAACTGCCTTAAATATTGCTTTATCCACATAAACATGCAAACCCGAAATATTAACATAGAATTTTAACTCATTCATACAATGTTTGAATGACTTTTCTGAGCCATCTAATTATAATGTTGTATCATCTGTATACTGTGAAATCAAGTATTCCTGCCCCATCTTTTTAACACCAGAAATGTTTCTTTCTTGATTACTAGAGCTAGTATTTCTGCATGTATAATAAAAAGGTAAGGAGATAGAGGGTCACCCTGTAAACAATCCCTTTGAATGATTAACAATTCTGACAAATAACCATTTATAAGCGATAGGCAATCGGCTGGAATTTCAACATCGATTAATCGGAACATTCAACCAATTAACCAACTAATTAATCGACTAATCGGCAATTATCGGACATGTAAGAAATTATATCCAATTCGCGCATTATACACTTAAAATAAAAAATAAGGTTGTCTATGTCTATATAATCGTTTAAGTTTAAGAAACTCTTAACTGGTTAACTGGTAAAACCAAATTCATTATGACTAGATAAACTTACTAGAAAATACCAATCATATTCAAAGTAACAGACTGACAACAACAGTTTTCTAACAGTAGATATAGAACAACTGAAACTTCCAGTTTCTTTTCGCGCAATTAAAATAATTCTCTTTTTTCTCTTCTAATAAAGCATTATTGACATGACTAGAATTAAAAGTAGATTCAATTTCGATTTCAAAATTCATCAAATGTGCACCTTCTGTTTGTTATTATACGAAGCATAGCCAATTGTCTTTCGTCGTATTTCCATTTTATGTGTTTCAAAAAAATAGATTATCGTCAATATTAAACCTTATTTCACTACTTTGTATCTGATCTATAGGTAAGTCCTGGTATTCTAAAAATAACTGATCTTTGACTTGTTTTATCAAATTATTCATTTCAGTTACTTATTGAGCATCTTTGAAAAGCGTATTATGGAATTTATAGTACGAATTTCCTTAAACAAAATTTGATCATGTAGTAACAAAGCCTAGTGAGTGACCAGTTCTATAATCAGGCTGAATTTCAATATTAAGAAATAATCAAATCTAGCTTTTAACTGGATTTTTCTTAAACCATGTATATTGTGTGCCTCTAGATTTCGCTCCCTCCAACAATGTATCAGAACCTGTTCAATCATCATTTGTAATACAATGTCAAGTTAAAGTATCCGGCAAAAATACAGTAATGATGTATTTCTGCAATCACTGCTTTAATATATAATAATAATATACCGCATTTATATAGCGCTCTTTTCAAAAAAAAATATGCTCAAAAGCGCTTTACAATATATCATGGTTAAAAAGTATAAATTATTAAGAAAGGTGAAATAAATATGCAATACTTGATTAAAATAATTAACAAACATAAATTAAAGGCAATGTTAAACGTTATAGCAAAGTTTAAGAATAGGCATAGGAATAGGAATATATCCATAAAAATAAGTTCATATTTATAAATCATTATAATAAATATTACTTTGTTCAGTTTATGTTGTGCATAATCTTTTTAAGAACAAAACAGATAAATTTATTCGTAACTTCTTACCCCAAGTGATATGAGAACTATTGTGTCAATAGAGCCTGGTTTTGCTTGAAAACAGGAGACCTACAATGCCAGTAAATAAGTGAATGATGCCAATTAATTACAGGTTTGAATAGCTATCACACTTGAATACCCGGAAAATATTATTCATGTTAGCGCATATGACAATTCAAAATTAATGGATAGTGTAACACCTAGAAAGTGATGATTTGCAAAATGATGCAAAGTACAGCATAATATTTCTAATTGCAAACAAAACTCATATTCCAAAATCAAAAGTGAAATATGCATATCAGAAATCGCTCTACTCTCAAAACACATGCTCCCCACGCAGCGAAAACGAAGAGGAAAAGAGAGCATACATGTGTTTATAAGTATGTCAAATTCAAATAAAACACCACAAAACAATTAACGAAAATGAGAACCCTTGGGATAACCGCCTTGGTACGGTCAGTGGCAATACAATTTGCCACTGAAGGTTTAAACCAGGTTCTAGTGTGCACCAATCTCACACTTGCCCTAACAGGTTTTCATATCAACACACAAGTACAAGTTGTCTTGGTAAAATAACTCCAACCCACCCATCAGCTCAACAATGGTTAATGCCAAAGCAAACAAACATATAAATACAAGAAGCTATAAGCATTGCATAGCCAAAGGGGTGGAAATGTTGCCAACGTAATATTGTACAATGTTCTGCATGCATGAGGATTAACCCATCTACAGTTAATCGTTATGTTAACCACCTTGTTTGCAGGACGGTGGCAGGTGTTTCAATTTATTAAGATTTATGAAGTATTGTAGAGCAGTCTTGTAAAGAACATATAAGTTGATCTGTTTCTTTGTCCCTGCTATCGTGTTTTTTTTTCTGATTCGACTCTAGGGCAGAGAAAGGTTGTGAGTACCAACCTTTCTGTTTCTTTCTTTCCTGCCATCGTGTTCTGCTGATTTGAATCTAGGGTTTCAGTAATGTCGTGATTACCACCCTTGCAATTTGCTTGATAATGATTTAAGCTTCTTATGTTTTATATGTGTGTGCGCTTTTGTATGCGATGGGTGGGTTTGAGCTAGTTTTCCAAGACAACTTGTAATTGTTTGTTCATAGGAGAACATTAAGACAAGGGTAACATGAGTGCACTTTAGAACCTGGCTTACACTTCCAGTTGCAAAAATGGCTTTGTCAATGATAATAGCTCATTTTCTCTGTATTGCTAATTGTTTGTGGTGTCTATTATGAAATTGATCAATTTATTACCCATACTCTCTTTTCAATATTACTTTTTCACTGTTTGTTGAGACTACGTCTTCTGGATATTCGCATTCCTGAGATACATATTTCATGTGTTTACACAATTGTTAAAAATTAGTCTTATTTTGAAATACCATCAAAAATTTAAGGACGATTTTCAAATCTGACGAGGAATATGTTTCGTTTAGAATAATTCGCCATGTGTCACGATAGCCCAGTTATATAATTCCTGACTCGAGACATGGTCTTGCTTTATATTTTTCGCACACAGGTACCTACGCTGTCACAATCATCAGTTATGTGGAAAAAATCTGCAGTTTTTATCAATTGTCTAGAGTATTGAAGAAACATCTCTTCTGTAAGGGACCGTAAAAGGATGCTTCTTGTGAACATATTCTAAACTTTGACCAGCGGGTTCAAAGAAATTGTTGCTCGAAAAAGCTGACGGACGACATGACGAGGAGAATGCAATTAAATAATGCTGATAAAATAGTTAAGTTTTATTTTCTATAGATGAACAATAAGTATTTGTTCATTGGAAAAGTTTTCTTCTTTGTGTTCATTAAATGTCTTCTTAAAATGCAATATAAGAATTGCGTATAAACAAGGAATATACCAGATGCTGAAACTCTCTCGAAATAGTATCCATTGCCTCTTGGCATATGATCATCGTTCCATCCTCATCAAACCAAATCAGCTCTAGCTGTTAAATATAACAATGATTATCATTAATTATTTTTATCACAAAATACTGCACATGCATATTTTGATAGTAACAACCAGTTCGCATAGTGAAAATGAATTCTAAGGATGTAACATAACATTTTATGGCTGTAATGGAATATTAAATGGTTATTTAAAGAACCAGTCTGGTGAGAAATGTAGACGTATTGTAAATGACCGATATACAAGATAGCATATTTGTGGCTATGTTTTCCATTTTGGCTTATAAATCTGTTCCTAGACAAAGACATACTGGAAATTCGGGAATTTTTGTTACGATTAAGTTTTCACCTTGCAACGACCCATTTTTAAGTCAGATGCTAACCACTGGCAGTGGAATACGAATTTGACCAGTGATCTAGTTCAACTAGCCCCCCCCCCCCCCATGTTTTGTAACCGGTGTTTTACTTCAATAAATTAGATTTCCGCCTGTGATATCCATGATGAGCTTTGTCACCTGTTTCTGCGAATTTTGTCTTTGACAGTGTGTCTGAGATTTAGTCACTGTTTTATCGAATGATTACCAGTCATGATTATCCATCCATAGTTAACGAATATTTATGCCAGATAAGTATTCATTATTCCGTGTAAAACCTGTGTTGATCCAATTATTCCGTGAGCACATTTGTCAGCTATTTTTGTTTTTGACTGTTGGCTGTTAAGGACAACGGAAGTAGATTATGTTGATATGTCAAAATGAATAATGACAGATTGTTTTACCGTAGTACGTCTACAAACAGAGCCAACAGGGTATTTATTGTTAAAATTGTTATTAAAAATAGTCCAATTACAGTTATTTGCATTTTAAGGGATGTAAAACAGTATATTTTAGTTAAACTCCACAGTATTTGTGGTAGGACGCTCATCAGCGGACGCGTTGGACACGCCACAAAAATTGTAATAAAACCACAAATGTTGCGTAGATCACAACTGTGGTTGTGGGGAACTCCTGTGGAGTATATAAGACGAGTTTTAAAATATTCTGGGACTCCAACACTTCCAAAAGACTTGTACTCATTTTATTTCAAACTAGGTGCTTAATCATTGATTATTTTTTCGCAGTTTGCATTTGTATGATAGCTAATTAAAAATTTTAAAAATCAAAAGAACAATTCGTTTGAATAAGCATCATTTTCTATAACTTGATGAACGTTTATAAGTTTTTATAATTTATTAAACTAGGGTAACAGTAATTGGCGGCATTTTCGGGTATTGCACATTAAAGCTAGGTACTGTGTAGTAGATTTAGATTGTATATGGTAACGAACTTAGGTAGAATATTTTAATAATTGAAAGTAATTTATTCGCCGAATAAAAAAAGTTGAATAGAGGCAGGTGTTTAGTTTCATTAAGTTAAGTTGATATTTAAACTTAATATAAGCTGGAGTCCAGCCCAGCCATAATCCCCGCCCCCACACCTTTTTCCCGAAATTCAACACTTCTATCCGTCAATGTTTGTTGTCGTCAGTCAAGTTTTTCTGCGGTCCTAAGACAAGTCGTTTCAAGCCTCCGAGCGCCTGAAGTCACAATTCCATAAGCTGCAGTCCTAAGGCATGCAGAATTTAACCAGCAGCTATAGCAAGTGACACGAGTCTCGTGAGCAACAAGACAGCAACCAGTTTGCCAAGCGGCGCTTCCCAGTACAGCACGAGCGGTTGATCAG
This sequence comes from Corbicula japonica, assembly GCA_038501625.1. Taxonomy (NCBI): domain Eukaryota; kingdom Metazoa; phylum Mollusca; class Bivalvia; order Venerida; family Cyrenidae; genus Corbicula; species Corbicula japonica. The sequence goes on from JAZAYU010000055.1 coordinate 1,218,173, forward strand.
TACTGACGCGCAACAATATCTTGTCCAGTGGCTTTCAAAGTTCCCTATTCGTCTATTTCGATATGTGTCGGCTGTTAATTGTCTCCCAGTACATTTAATTGCTGCTTTAATCAATGACGCCCTTTGAAGGCCCTTAACCACGATCATATGTGTAAATATAACGTCAAAAGCTGTATACTTTTATTATAATGACAACAAACGAAATCATGTGTTCGGATTCGAAAGTTAACGGTACACCACTAAAATAGCAATATGATGAAATTCGACAAAGCTAACTAAAATGTAACTGTTTTGTTCTCTTTTAATAACATTGATGAAGCAGAAAATTCTAAAAACTATGTCTTTATGATTTTAAATAAACGTCGGTTGATTATTAGTTGACATATTTACGTGTTGAAAGACACTCGTATACATTAGGATAAATGCAATGCAAACTAACTAAGATATTTTATGTTAACCTCTTTTTTTATAAAACTGGTATTAAAATTATCTAGTTCCGTCGTAAATCAAGGCTGTAGTAAAACCAAAAGTCACAAAATTGACCATAACCTTTGGTAAAGAGGACAAACCGAAACGAAATGAAACTGCTGAAACATCTTTTGTGAGGTTGGTGCACCCTAAAACCTGGTAGAAAACCTTGCAGATGATTTTGCCACCGGCCATTTCATGGCGATAACCCAAATGTTCCCGTTCATTGCTTGTGGTGTCTTTTTCAAAATTGATCTTCCTGTAAACCCATGCTTTCTATTCCTCTCTACTTTTTGGCTGCTTCCGGATACTCTTTTTTGGGGTGTGGCAATTCCTGATATGCATACCGGTATTGCGTTCTTATTGTTACAGCTTTACAACTTCATTTAAAGAATTGCATAGATTTGTTAAAACATTACTTAAGAATCCATGTTTATTTTAATAATGAATGTCTCAATAAGGACGAGGAAATTACTTTATTTGTCCCTAGTCTCGACAAACTTGTCAACTTTCAATAAGTTTACCCTACAAACAATAAAGGCTGGTATGGCAACAGCAAACTTCTCTTTCCGATTGTGTGCTTCACTATTTTAAATTAATGTCTTTGGTCACCATAGTCGTTTTTAACAACCAATTATTCTAGCAGGATTACTTTTCGGTACCCACGTTCCAGTTGATTTAATCTACCAGAGGGATATAAGCAAAATCCTGGTTACTCTACTTACTCTACTGGCCGAAGAGATTGCAATGAAATGCTAATGTCCCCTGGGAGGACGAAGTTTGCCACTCTTTCTGCATATAATCCATGAACGAACAAGTAAAGAATGAGTAATCAATATAAGGACTAACTTTTCCGCTGTGTGCTTTGACATACTTAATCCTTTTCGTTTCATTGAGTTTCCTTTTAAAATTACTTCTTTATCATCCCAGTTCCATCCCCGCCCCTTAAGATTTAAATAAAAACACGTGGGTGGAACAAGGATTTTTTAAATCATTAACAAAAAAAAACAGAAAAAAAATAGTAGTATTTTATTTCTTACTTCAATCCGCAGATTTAAGTTGATCAACGTATTATTTTTATCAAATAGTAAGGAATTTCTTTTTCGTTAGATAACGTATGAAGTACATACCGTATTCTTAAGTTTCTCAGTCTGTTGATCTATGTTCTAAAACGAAAAAAAGGAAGTTAATGAATGCTTGCAATTCAGTCTGTTGGAATAACAGTAGCTTTAAAAAACCTGCTTTTTTCGCTAAAAGGGCTTTTTTTTACAATTAATCTATATAAATATAATAAATAAATATATTACATAATTATGTACACTGAAACAATGTTCTAACTATACAAAAAAAGTTTAATTTCTCAGGATGGTATCGGATTATTATCAACAACCTTTTGACATTTTACGAAATCATCATTTTCACTTAATGCTTTAAAGAAATAAATACATATGCCTTTGGAAACGACTGGCATTTCATCATAGTAGGAGTAAAAACAAAAGTCACAAAATCTTCATTTAGCGGAAATATTAACGGCGATTCATCTCTTCGTTATAAGAGGTTCTGATGTCGCTTTGATCTTTTCTATGCGATTTTGCAATTATGTTATTGATTAGCTTCAAGATAGAAAATGCGTCTGCAGCAGTTTTAGCCCGTGTCGATTTGTATCCAGTTGCCCCCATCTCAAATAAATGTCTATGTCTTACGAACAAACAAGGGCGGTTTAATGGTACATGTACATGCATTTCTATTAAAATAGGAAAATAAGAAAAAAAAACTTAAGTATCGAATTTTCTTTTAAAAATGAAGAGTGCACATCAATGCAATTCATAGAATTAAACTTTTATGAAATCGTGTACTTAGTTAGAACATTGGTCAAGTTTGCAAATATATTTCATTAAAAAGAATACACAAGTTTGTTTTATTTTAATTCAAAATAAATTTGAATCATGTTTCGCCATGACTCATTAGAGTAATTGAGACGTCAAAAAAAACTACCCAGTTATTAACCTGAGGTTAAAGAGTAAAAGGACATACTTATTATTGCAGCCCGTTAACTCTGGTTTAAAGCACTAAAAGTTTTCTTTAGATAAGTGTAACCAAAATGAAAGACTTTTTACATTTAATAACAATGTTACAATGATAACTATCAATGTTGATTCCGACTGACCTCATATATCTATCTTCAAGTTGACACTTTGTGAACGTGTCTAACTTGTTTCGTGTGTTGTAGGCCTAGTTCTTTATCTATCGATATTTCACACAGTTTTTTTACATCATTAAATTTAAAAAATAAATAACACTTGAAGTTGCACGAAACAACACTGTTCCATTTAGATAACATTTAAACTCGATACACACGTTGGTTTTAAGCTGTCAGATATTAAATTGATATAGTTGTTTTTGAAAGTTCGCATGATCTTGTCTTTTTTCTTGTTTAATCACTTATTCTTGGCTGTAAAGGGTAGTCTAAATGTATAATCTATTTTTATAAAGGGTCAAATACCTTATTCCGTTTCAAAATGAATTAACATCTGCTATTAGAATGGCATAAAAATGAGTGTGACTGTGTAAAACAATTATAAGTAACTTACAGACGCTATACAAGCATCAATCTGCGCTGGTTTTCGGCCTAAGGTTTGTCCCATCTTAAAGGGTCTGAAAAATGAAACTGATAAATCAAACTAAGGAATTCATATATTCATAAAATAACTATTAAAATACTAATTACATAGTAAACAACACAGGCGACTGCATTGCAACATATTGCTAAACTGTTATGGTACATTGTGTACACACCGGTCACGTGATCATCACATTGACCTGTGTACTCTCGCTCAAAGTACACTGGGATTGGGACTAGTTAGTTTGATGACGTGACCGCTATTTATAGAATGCCTCTAGATCCGCTCTTACAAACAGATATAAGGCAGTGTTCAAATGTCACATTAGACTTAAAATAAGGGATATACAACTCAAAATAACGGGTTATCTGATATGTTTCTAAACCAAATCGACAAAAAAATACCATATTTATTCATTTTTCTACGGTTAATTGACGTAACTACATTGCGGACTGTTAACTCCGCGTATGAAGACAAAAATCCTGATAAGGATTGTAATGCGTTCTTATGATAGAGGTCTATGTTAGCTCGATGACGTGACCGCTATTTATAGAATGTGTTATGGTATATTGAGTGTACAATAATCAAATTATTTTATTGGTGATATTATTGCACGTTTTCTTAACTTCTGTACAGTTTTTGCTTTATGATGTTCTATTTATTAATAAAGCATATATAGTTGATTTACTTATATAATACTTGTAAACAACATATTTTAGATTTGTTAAAATGTTTGCTGTGCACCATTTCTTGAAGCATGTAAATATATGTATCAACTTTTGACCAGTTACGACCTGGTTACGGTACCTAAGATAAATAAATTACCAAATTATTATTTTTAATAATTTAATCTTAAACTGTATATTAATATAAATCAAATCATAAATGTTAATAAAAAGTTACTCTTTATTGAGTTATTTGTTAGAATTTTTGCTGTCTTTAAGCCACAACCATTTATGCCAACTTAAAACGTTACAAAAATATATTTATTCAATATGTGAGCAATTTTAGATCACCAGTTCAGAAACTTTCTATTCTGGTTGTTTAAAATTCTTCGTTTCACAGATGTTTAAAAAAAATCGACCTTTTCAAACATACCGGAATCTCTGCAGTTAGTTCTCATTTAACCAATTGCTTTAGTTTTTCATTTCTCACTGAGCATGTATGTTATGTTTCGACATCTATTTTACGACTTTTCGGACACTTTTCAGCAAATTGCCAATTAGTCAGTTCTTTAAATTAAAGCAGTACTAATATCATACCTGAAGAAAATAAATCATTGGGGAATTTGTTTTTGTCAAATCACAAAATGTTTTGTTTTGTTGTTTTCGTTTAGTTGTTGTTCCGTGTTTGTTGTTGTTGTTTTTCAGCGTAGAATTAAGAGCCTAGTAGACAATATATTAAACTTTATGTAAATTAATCATTTAAAGTATGATTTCAGTTTATTTTAAGATTAAGCGGCGATTTTAACAGATTTACTAAATTTCTAGTTACTTTCATTTATTTTAATACAATTGTAATCATATCAAATTACTTTTACGCATTGGCGTTTTTAGTAAGGAGGTTGCCATGTAATTAAATGTTCTTCGCGATATTTTTTTTGTTCGACGCATAAATATTAAAAATGCCGTACAACTAAATCATGTATTAGCGTCGCCTTAAGATATTCCCGATACTGAGAGTCACCGCCACAGCTAGCTTATAAAAAAACAAACAGTTTACTCAATTGTTGTCGTAGCAGATGCTTCTTTATATATTAACAGATCATAACTTGTAAAGATTTCTGTACATCTTGGGAAAAGTTTCGTATTGTTTAACTCTATAAAAAGGTGAAATATGCATATCAGGAATAATAAAGCATAAATATCAATAAAACAAACGTGTAATAAATTAAATAAAAATTAAATTTAGAAACGCTTAAAATTTTCATCATTACGTGAAAAAAAACAAAAACAGGTTAATGAGTGATCTTCTCAAATCCTCAATGTAACAAAAACAATAAAATATTATATATATAATTCAATTGTTAAATAATACAATAACAAAAAGTTGGTTAAATCGAAAATGTGGAAGACTATCCAACACTACATGTAAATAATCTTATGAATATTTATTAAATGTGAAATAACTTTACTCACTTTATTCACATAAAGAAAATTCTCAAAAGATTCCGTTTTAAGCATGCCTGTCTTGCTATATCAAATGCGATAGTTTCTTAACTTAAATTCAAGAGGGTCGACTAAAAGCCTGTGATTTAACAATGCAGGTAAAAACGCTACCGATTCGTATTGATTTTTAAGTTATATTTATTTCTAAAACCTAGCTCTTGAAACAGAAAAGGATACGGCAAAGCCATCTGTTATCATATAATAATTTTAGTCATCGAAACAATAATATGAATTTATATCTTATATCATTATGACATTGTTTTATTTAAATCGATGCACAAAACCGGAAGTTATTATGTAGAAACGTCTTGAAGAAAAAAAAACACACCTACTAATGTTTACTAATGACGTTTAACTTTGTTGCTATTCATTATGATTCCCATGCTATGTTTGCCACGCAAATGAACGAGAACGGATCTGTGTCAAAACCCTTGTAACTTATCGGCTACTCCAATCCATAATTGATTTAACAGTACATCCGCGAACCAAAGTCCGTGGCCAAAAACTGAAGATCTTTATCCATAACTATAGCTTTGTATTCGATGAAAACATGAGTTCTTGACAAAACCAATCCGATTCTTTGCTGATAGTATAGTTCTTGCTACGAAAACTATGTTTCTTGTCGAAAATTGTTATATATAAAAGTATGGGAGCCTGTCTTGTTACCAGCTCAAAACTATGTTCGTCGAAGTGTTTGTATTGGCCTGTATACATGTAATTATGTTTTTTCACTAAAGTTACGAGAACTTTATATAATAGTTATTTATATTTACATTACCGGTGTTATGCCAAATGTATAAATATTCCGAAAACCCTGCTGATTGGTAAAAGCCTTTGGTACCACTTGGGGCCTACGTTTACCGATTTGAATAAAGGTTCTCTGTTGGGGTGGGGATTTTTTCAACGAGAAACATTGTTCTCGGATCAGAAATTATTTTTTGCCGCGAACTCTGGTTCTTTTGCAAAAACAGTGTTTTCCCAGAGAAACTATCATGTTTATCGGCCGCTGACCTTATTTCTCTTCATGAAATATGATTCGCGAATCAAGAACTATATTAAGATACTTGCCACACTGAAAATTAACACACTGTGGCATGAATCCAGTTATGATTTTCTGAAAAAGTGTGTACTTCACAATTAAACGTTTTTTGTAGATCTTACATGTACTTGATTTTGTTATGAATAATATCTATCATAATTTCACATACCTTCCGGTGTGGGAGTGTAATAACACCCGTTATATATTTTTGATATATAACCAGTTATATATCGTAGCCGAATCACTATTCATCCGCGTTATCAGCGATCAAAACAAATTTATGAAAATGACTTACTTTTGCCATATGACCACTTCAGGCAAGCAATCAACTTCTATAAGGAACTAATTAATTACATGTATGCTTTTGCATGCAACATTGTTGAGCTGATGGGTGGGTTGGAGTTATTTCACCAAGACAATTTGTACTTGTTTTGTGAAACGAGAACCTATTGGGGCAAGTGTGAGGTTGGTGCACCCTAGAACCTGGTTTAAATCCCCAGTGGCAATTTGTTTTGCCACTGACCGTTCCAAGGCGGTATCCCCAAAGGTTCTCTTCTTCGTTAATTGTTTGTGGCGTCCTATTTGAATTGACATACTTATATAAAACATGCGCTCTCTCTTCCTCTCTTCTTTTTCGCTGCGTGGGGAGGCTGTGTTTTTTGAGTGTGGCGATTCCTGATATGCATATATTGCTTTTTTATATTGATAATATCCACGGAAAATATAACTTTTTGACATCTTAATTACGCCGTAAGATAGCAATACGCCGAAAGTCTATGATGAAATTCAACAACAGCAACAAAGCCATTTTTATTTCGTTTAGATCGAAAACAAAATGACCCTGACGCTGATGTCAACATCGTTTTCAGAACATCGGCGATGTGATCTTACAACATATCCGAAACAAGAAAAACACTACAAACATATTTTCAATCCAAATGATGAGTTTATATCTAATAAATTTCAATGTTGTCACATGCCGCAATGAATGTTTACACAAATGACGCCATACAGTTGATCGATTTATTTAGTTAAACAAACCTTCAGAAGCTTATAACTGGTAGATTCTTTGTTTTAGACTCTAGCGCAGTTAATTCCATTTATTTATTTTTACTTATTTTGGCAATATGGAAAACGATAGGATAAATTCTTTGGGGACTAGCTTATGTTTCACCCGATTTACACACGTTTTAATTTCGCTCTACTAGGCGAAAGAAAGGGAAAATTCATGGAATTTGCTCGTTTTTTATGGGTATGTAATAATAATCATAATAATATCATAATATCGAACATCATTCGTGTTCAGGCAAAAGCCTTGTTTTATATCGATTTAGACGACTCGTTTAATAATTTTAGTATAAAATGATCACTCATGTTGTATCCTCTATGTTTATTACTTTTGGCATGGCCCTTTGTGGCTTAATCAATGTTTGATTTAAAACGATATCTTCCATTCAAAGTTCATTCTCAAAACGCTATGAAAGAGGAAACTTTGACTGAGATTAAATAACTTGCATTCGTTAATACTTAAACTTAACGATGGGATCGGATAATTCAAAATCAGAAATAAACAAAAAAGACGACAGAATAAAAGAACTGGAGGTCGAACGAAATTATGAAGAAAACCAAAGACGGGAAGCCGAGAGGGTTCAAAGAGAGATTTCAGCACAGAAAGCGTTACGTGAAAAAGAACTAAATGATATCCGACAAAGACAAGAAAAAGAAAAACGAGAGAGAGAAGCTGAGCAAGAAAGAGAACGATTAAAATTAAAAAGTCAGGAGGATGCATTGACAGCATTGAAAGCCAAGCAGCGTGCAGGTTAGTTTATTTGTACATCATACTTTCAAAATATAAAAAAAGATGAAGCAATCACTACTGTTGTATTATTATGTCAAAGGTAATACTTAAATGTCATTTTCTTATTGCAAGACATGCAAGAGCAAGAACAAACGTACCAACGAGAATTGCGAGAGAAAGAAAGAAAATTCCAAGAAGAATTAAAGGAAAGACAACGAAAACTTGAAATCCTCGAAAATGAAAAAAAAGCAGGTGTGCAATTTTCAAACCTATCTTGTATTTTGCTTTGATGAAGTCCTTTATGAGGTCGTCTTCGGATTTTTTATGACACATTTGCCTTGGGCGTAGCGATAAAATCCGTTTGTAACTCTTTTTACTACACACAACTTTAAAACGAGTTAGCAAAATGTCACCATTATTGACCATTATAATAGGTTTAAGTTGTGTTTTTTTCCTAATAGAGTATTATATGTAGCATGGATATTATAAAATTAATTGTCTTAATGATTCCTATTTCGAAGTGCTTAACATCTGAGTTATACCTAGTCATGTGTAACTTAATATAAGAAGTGGACAGAAGCATTTTACGAAACAATACACCATTATTACATTCCTTATTTGTTACATTTAATTTTAAGCATCTGTATTTGTTTCATAGAGAACCTTTCGTGATTGCGAAAAACGTTGTTTTACAGCTTTAGATAGAAAACTTAAGGAGCCATGGCGGACATTTGAAAGTAAAAAAGGAATAATTGGAGATTGGACGAGCACGGTATTAGTTTTACTGACCTTGTACTTTACAGATAAAGGCACACTTGATACTGGTGTGCTGTCCAGCTTATAGTAACGTACGTTCACATTATTTACATATTAATAATTAAATATAATTTAAACCTTGCCAACAATTCTCAGATGCGCGTTATCAAGGGGGTATCAGAATAATGAGGTAACACGGTAGGGTCACATTGTGTTACAAATTGTGCGTTATGTTTTTTGCAATCGATGTGATATTCGATAATTTCTCTTTAATTTTCCAGTACCATGACCATCTTGTCGAACATATACAACGCCATAAACATCACGGGGAGTTAAAGGATGCGAGAGTTCTTTTCTTAGGACCAATCAGAGCTGGAAAGTCATCATTTATAAACTCAGTTGCAAGCATTGATAAAGGCAGAATTGCAAAACCACTGCTTGCTGGCGCGGCCGCGAAAAGTATGTCAAAAAAGGTATACATGCTTATTGATCTCAATATCATTGAATGGTGTTATCACAATTACAAAATGTTATTGGATATTAAAAATAATATTGATCATAGTTATGTTAAAAAATGTAAGTTTCAATATAAAATTTTTCGTGTTCTGCGCTCACAGTTTAAACTGTTTAAAATTAGTTAGAATTATAGTCGTTTGAAGTCGAATTCTTTTAGAATATTATCGACGAATAATAACTATACTCCCCGTCAACAGAAAATTACAGAGTTAGGCATTTCTACCAGCAACAACAATGATTCTGTTAATATGAATGGCGTCAACTACCTTAAAGTTTAAAGATTTACTAATGACGGAATTCAAAACAATCACCCTGAGCGAGATCAGGATCACACTTCTGATGTTTGCCACCATTAAGCCTCTTTGTTTGTTTGTTTACGAGTTTCCGGACTGTCGTCGGTTAAAACATTCTCAAACATTAACTCAACTGTAGAGTATGGTCTTATAGAAATCTCTTACTTCAATTTCTCAGCAAATTGAATTTTCCGTGACGCGACGAAAAAGCAAGACAGCCTATTACACGTTTCCACAAAGGCTTCTATGCAAATTTGTCTGTTGATTTTATTGTTTCTATCAAAAGTTGAACTTTTAAATTTTGGCAGAATAAAAAGCCCGATAAGTAATAAAGTTACCCAAAAATTGCAAGAATGAACTAGCGCATTTTTGCCATACAGAATTGTTCAATTTCATGAGTGTACAACTACGATTAAAGTGGTAACTTTCTTTTGACGGCCATTATATTATACATCTGCTTAGAGGAGCATAAACGTATATAATACATTTATAAGACTCTATCAAAATAAGATCACTTTCTTTTTAGCTTAAGTTGTATAAGCCTAAGAACATCCTTCAGAATTTTCGATTGTTAGACACAATGGGTGTAGAAGAGGCGGAGGGTGAAGGATTCAACGTAGAGGATGTCATCTATGTCATCAATGGGAATGTGAAACCCGATTACAAGGTAACACTGCACTACCACTTAACTCCTATAATCACATGTTTATTTTTGGTGTGCTTAAATTAAATTTATAATGCATCTAATAGTATGATGATGAATATTTACTAAAATCTAATTCGTTCTTGTTTCTCAGTTACATATTAACTAGTTTATAAATCTTCACATGCAGTTTGATCCCAAAGCACCAATTGATAAATCTGACAAAAACAAGTTCAAGAAAGAACCAAAATTGAAAGACAAAAGTCACTGTATTGTCGTTGTGATGGACAGTTTGGTCATTTATTCTGATTCAATATCGGAAGAAGCTAAAAAGAAAATAAAAGCTCTCCAGGAACATGTTCAGGATAACGGTAGGTGTTCCATCAATAAGGTATGCTTGTGGTGAGTATGTTTCTGAAATAATGTTAAATCACTTCATTTAGCACAGTGTTTGCTTATAAAGCGACTGGGAAAACGCTCGATTTCAAACACTTAGCTAAATTGATCCATGCTATATTCTTCTAACACCTCTTAAAATCCCATGAATCGACGCTCTCACGAAACTCTCAAGTGGGGTTTGAAGGCCATAAAATTTCGCCTCTGCATGATGAAATGATCACAAAATTGATACATGGTTTATGAAATCGATATTTTTATTGATACTTACATAATTACAGACTTTAAACGAAATGTTGCCTTGATTTAAACCTGCGTGTACCATAATTTGTCTCAACAATAGACTATAGACTAAGGTATTTCAGATGCTAAAATGCACAGATGTTATTAACACTTTATAATATAATAATCGCTTAACTTTAAATCGAACTCAGAACTTAAGTAGCGTTTTTCGAAATAAATTATTTTATATCTTCCTATATCATATTTATTATTAGGATTGTTATTTTTCAGTGTCCTGATCCATGTTTAGAGACACTTTCAGAAACAGTACTTTTTCGTCCCTCTATTTTGGGACACAAAATATTTTAGTTATAATAATTTTAACTGTCCCAAGATTAAATGTTATCACGGTATTCAAGTGCAATGCTTATTAAAATAGCAACACAAATTTTAAACTATATTAACTATAAAACTATAAGCGTGTTGTCTGACAAGTATTCTTATGAACAGAAAAACAACATCAAAATGCTTTTAAAATATACCATACTCCGTGTGTAAAAATGAGACAATACACCGATAATTCTAAATCTAACATACGTCTAAGAGGTTACGTTTGATTGTCGTAATATAAATTTCAGTTTATCATTGAATATTAAATTGAATTTTATGTAAACAGTTATTACATGTAACACAAATTATACCTTAGACTAACGTCACAATAATATCAAGAACATTTAGGAGGTTTAACTGCCGGAAAAATCGAAACAATAATCAATAATGCCAGTTCAAAGATTCGATGTCTTTGTTTGATTCTTGTTCCCTGCGACGGCGTTTATGGGTCTGTCAGTCAGCTGCGTCTACCTTTTTGAGAATTAAAACGCGCAAACGAAATAAAACGGTTGACTAATATTCAAGAGAATTTAAAAAAAATCAAAGAAATCAGAAAACGATTTATGGAGTGAGATCAATATACAACTGGCATAATGGTATCTGTTACTTTATTTTCAATTTATTCAAAGTTATAACAGGAGCTGTTGAATTTCTTTAGCATATACCATTAAAACAATAATGTACATATCATTACTGCTAATGTTTATGTTTTTATTCTCTATTGCATTTGATTGCTTAGACGTTCCCACAATTTTGGTACTGACAAAAGTAGATGAACTTTGCGAAGAAGTACACAATGATATCAAAAACATTTACCAGAGCCGGAAAGTAGGCGAAGTTGTTGAAAAGGCACGAGAGTTGTTTGGAGTTCAGGTACATTTACTTACCAGTAAATGTTATATAGTTTTGCTAGTTCTAACAATACGGACTTCTACGTTACATTATTTTAAGGATTTCACGTTTCATTAATAAATATTTTCTGTCTTTCTCTGATTTTTAAGCGACATGTTACTTGATGTCATATTTAAAATATCATTACAGATGATGGACATATTTCCAGTGAAGAATTATTCCAGCGAACTAGAATTAGATACTGACATGAACATTCTTATTCTTCTTGCACTTAGAAAGATGATGGAATATAGCAGCGATCGACTAGAGAGCATTGCAGATCAAGAAGAATCTGAAAGTGATGATTCGGATTAGCAGTTATTGATCGTTAATAGTTTTTGACGTTATTAAGTGCAGACTATTTAGAAAAAAATATTTACCTTCTCCATAGTATTGTTTTATGTTACGATTGTTTAAATATAATTAAATTATAAATTATAACAAAATATCAGCAACAATCTTTATGAGACACAGAAAAGTCAACATTCTTTTAATAATCCGATAGTGAATTAAAATGGCGGAATGCTCTAACATAAATGTCTCTGTGAATACCAGAATCATTTAGTTGTGTAATCAAAAATATTTAGCAAATGTACACAAGGCAGTTTAAATCTTACATGTGTTAGTCAAATGATTATGAGTCAAATAAAACGACTTAGCAATACATTTTTATGTCGGCTAAAACCTATAAACCGAGTTCTGTTATATAAATTATCTACCAAAAAATCCTGGGCTTGGCGTATTCCAAACCCCAACAAATGTCAAACAATGCCAAGCTATGTTAAAATCTGAAAAAAAGTGGAAAGTATATATAAGTGAATGTGTATACATATAAAGGTATAAGTAGGGGAGACCGGGGCAAAAGGGAACGTTTTTTACAAATTTTATCGATTATCAGTGAAGCTTTGAATTTTTAAAGCGTGTTTTACTTGTGTCGAACACACATTTATAGTGCTACGTTTTGACGATATTATTGAAAGTCACATATGATTAGTTGATGAATTATTTTCAAACAAAGCGGCTGTAATAAACTGATCCATTTTGCCCCATATCTGGGGCAAAACTGAGCATTGTTTGGGGCAAAAAGAAACAAAACATTAAATTGAGCTAAACTGATTATATAAGCTCTCTGGATAATATCGATAGCAATTCCACACTTTCAGCCAGTCTTTTTTTATGTATTTGCGCACTATTCTGAAAATAATTTTGGAAATTTCATATAGAGAGATTTTAATATGGCTTTAGACTTTAATAGGGCTGGTACATATTTTGGTTAAATAAAGTTATTGATCTAGATATTACTTAAGTTTCAAGCAATCAATAGAAGGACTGGATCTACTATGTCGATTTAAGACAGAAGAAGAGTAAAACAAGTTAACTAAAAAAAGTAAAAGTCAGAGTTCAAGTTCTTGTGCACTGCACTTCGTCTCAATGAGATAAACCTATATACACAGTATTTAAGTCAATTGGCCTTACTACTTACGTTGTAATAGTAATGTTCCGAAAACGATTAAAAAATGCAACAAGGGAATTAACAAAATAAAATAAAAGCAGAACGATGGCTTTTGCTCTTTGCACGTTTCCTAAATGATCTCTTCCTAAATCCAAATTTTAAGTTAACTGGTTTTGTTGTAATAGTGTTATACTGGCTCTGCACAGTCAGACAGACGGGCGGAAGGACGCATGACAGTAAAAACGGCAACCATATGCTCTACCCTCGAATACAGATAATTTAATTTTACTATACGATCATCTGTTTAATATTGATAACAGGACGGGTAACAAATAATTGTTCCATTATGCCCCACCAGCAATGTTCCATTTTGCCCCAGTAATACCTCATGACCTTGACCCTTGGTCCTCCTATTTGATTAAGTGAAGAGACATGAAGCGTGTGAAACAAAATAAACATACTGTATAGATCATATGGGCGATAGCAGCAAGTTCTAGTGATAATAAGTACAGATTCAAAAACTAAAGGATAATTTTGATTTACTTTTTTGCTTGGAAAGTCAATATTAAATTTTACTATTCCTAGAAGATTGATTTACTCGAAAACTGCAGTAAAATAAATTGAGGAATCGTATGCGCGGCGTTTCCTGATATGTATTACGACATATGCGACATCACATAAACGATATCTGGTTTGTTTCATTTTACCCCGTGTGTCCCCTATATATAAAACTTCTCTATATTGCTCGCCGATTAGGTCAAACAAAATGCCCAGAACGCCAGTATTTTCGAACTTTTGCAGAAGTGAAAATGCAAAATCGTTTTGACTGAGCCTGTTTAAGAGCCGAAATAGAAATACATATTACTTATCACGCCGTCCCTTCATCCTACATGTAACCCCTTGTTGTGCGCAATTACAATTTTACGAAAAAATATAAGAATCGTTCTTTACGACCTTCAAAGGTGTATTTGTTTGCTACAATTGCTTTTCCTCTGCTTGTTACTTAAATATCGTCAATTTCAAATGCAGATATTAAAATATCGTTTCTGCCGATATATTATAACAGACGTCAAGATGTCAAATAAATCTTTGTTCGGTTAAGACAAAACAAAAGATAAAGTTACTTTATGCGATCTTTTTACTATTGATACGTCTTTAGAATGGGTTTTTATTCGTAATTATGATAACAAAGTTCACCCAAAACGCACTGTTTAAATATCCTTAAGTATTATTGAATTCATTCATCATGCAATGTTCAGCTGTGATTCAATTGTTGCAATGCAATCAAGATACAATGAAAGCTTTAAAAAGTATTATATGCATATCAGGAATCGCCACACTCACAAAACACAGCCTCCCCACGCAGCGAAAAAGAAAAGAGGGAAAGAGAACATGTTTGTTATATGTATGTCAACTCAAATAGGACGCCAGAAACAATTAACGAAAAAGAGAACCTTTGGAAGACACCGCCGACGGAACGGTCAGTGGCAAAACAAATAGCCTTTGGGGGTTTAAACCAGGTTCTAGGGTGCACCTCCCTCTCACTTGCCCCAACAGGTTCTCGTATCACAAAACAAGTACAAGTTGCCTTGGTGAAATAACTCCAATCCACCCAACGGCTCAACAATGGTGCATGCAAAAGCACACAACATATAAAACATAATAAGCTTATAGCATTGCAAAGCCAAAGGGTGGATACGCAATGATCTTACCGAGACCAGAACTCCTGGAGTAAAATCAGCAACAAATCGAGCTTCTAGGTTCTTTTAAGAAAAGATTTCCCCATAAACATTCATAAACTCTTTTTACCGTCGAGCAACCAAACAGGTAATCATAATGATCAACTGTAGATGGGTTAATCACCAGGCCTGCAGAGCGCTGTAAAATATCATGTCGGTAACCTTTCTTTTTAAATTATCGTTGCAAGCTCTTGAAAAGCGAACAAGCTGTGAGATATAAACCCCGTAAGATTTTGCACGGGGAGCATCGCCGTCTAAATACAGAAAATTTACTATATTAAAATTAAAATCATCTCTTCAATCATATATTTTAGTAGTGCCGGAACCATTTTCGATGGACAGATTTAGATCAAGAAAGTTTGCTTGCTTTTCTGATGTGTTTGCTTTATTAAGCTGTAGTTCTTTAGGACAAATCTATCAATTAACCAGTGATGGAAATGGTTATTTTCAATATTCAATAAATCATCAAGGTACCTCGAGGTGTTGATAAAGGCTGTAAAAATATCATCTTGATGTTCGGTAGAAAGAGATAACATAAAGTATCTTTCATAACAGTATAAAAACAAATCAGCAACAAGAGGCACAGTTAGTACCCATTGGAATGCCTATTACTTGTTACAAAAAGAGGTACCAAATCTTAAATAAATACTATCCAATAAAAATGTGAGCGCCTGGATAAGTTCTTGACATGTCCATGGAGTATAATTATCAGAAGAACCATCTGTAAAGAATGCCGTATGTTCATTACAAGCGATAAATCAAGTCACTTCAATTCAGGTGAATTTTATTTACATAGAGTCGGATAATCAACAATAAACATAAGCTCTAAAGACATTGTGATACCGACTAACTAGACAAGCAAAGCACATAGATGTTGATCATGCAACACATAGAAAATAAATTATTAAAAGTTAAGCACATAAACTATAAATTTGAAAATTATTAAAAATTATAACAATCTGTAGTTTAAAATAGATGCAGATTACAAGATCAAAAAATGTCTGTGGATATTCATATACGTAAGAGTATGATATGCTACAGTACTGAAAATTATGAAATTGACAATTTTTCCGAATCCGATTCGGTTCGCTTCCGATCCTAATGGCATCTGTAACCGATCCGATTCCATTCCCATTGCGGTCCAATTCCAATTCACTCCAATTTTTTCATTTCAGACAATGCTCTCCAAACGATCTTTCCGCTCAAACCGATTCTTCCGATTCCGATCTTTTCGCTCCCGTTTTCATTTGTCATTACTTATAACGCATCTCGCACTGAATTATCATTTTGGTGACATTTCTATTATTTGCAGTTTTGTTTTTTGTTTAATTGCCTTTGGTCCGTATGCATCAATAAGCAGTTAATAAAACTTTTCAGCGCAAATTTACGCTCTAGGACGCTGTAAAATATGCAGTATATACCGTTTAAGAGCTAAACAATTTTTCAGCATAAATGTACGCTTATGTATTGAAGTTTTGAAAGACTTAATAAGATGATTCGTTCCGTTTTGTGTAATTTATGCTGTAACATAGAAGTAAAAGAGGTTATCATAGGATTTAAAACTTGTGAGACATCGATAATAAACTTATTTAAATGTGAAAATCGTTTATTATTTCTTTATTTTTCAACGCTGAAAAAAAGGAAAAAAATAATTTCCCTTTTAGTTTCGGATAGCGTTAATGGTTACATTTCATACTGGACTTAATAAATGTTTACTCTAAATGGTTTATTAGCATTAAATAAATTTTAGTCGCGAATCCCCTTACTAAATAAAATAATACATTCACGTCATAATGTAGCACTGGTGAATGTACATGTTCATTATTTCTTCCTTTGTGTAAGATAAATCATAACGTATTTTCGCTTAAGGGGCACTTTATACAAAAAGGTTACGAACTTAATTTGAAATTCAATAATATCATGCCGGTGAATGCAAACACATCATTTTCAATTATACATGTATGTCTTCAGTTTTATTTACGAATTTATCGTTAAATTAGTTTTAATTATTAGTATTTGATAGCAGAAAGCTGAATTAAGTTATTGTCAAAAATTGCTTCGTTTAAAGTCGTTAAAAGAATCTGAAGAAGCGATTCGGGTCGCTACTATAAATAACTGAAAAACTATAAATAGAAACGATCCGATACGGTCTAAACACTCAGGTCTTTTCACTCCAAGCGATCCAAACGCTCAAAGAGATTCCGATCCGGTCAAACCGCTCCAGTCTTTTCACTCCAAGCGATCCAAACGCTCAAAGCGATTCGTTTCGATTCCATTCCGTTTCCGATTCGATTGCGCTTCCATTGCGCTCCTAACGGGATCGGTTTGCGGTCCGCTTCCGATTCGATTGTCAATTTCATGATTTTCAGTATTGTAGCTAAAAACTTATTATACAATTTATTATAATGGCTAAAAGTAGATTACATGTATGCAGCTTAAGACACAGAATCTTAGTACATGTTAAGCACATTAATTATATAGGCTCAATTAGCACACGACAATAAGTATAAAACACAGGTAAAGTACATACTAGCAACATAAAAACACAGGCAGTTATCTAGATTCAACTAAGACACATAAAGACTAATTTGTCAACTGAAATAGGCAAGCATCTAATATATAAATAGGCCAGAAGCATGCAGACAGAACATAGTTGTTATCACGTACTAAGTACATTATAATATTGTACAAGCATAATGAAAATAAACCAAGTGTGGTACACACATAGAACATTGAAAAACAATTCAAAATGCAAGTTTAACATATATAATATCCTGCTGCCATTTGTTGGTAAAATCTAAGTGTTACTACATGATGCGCATATACATTTATCTTCACGCCAATTTTTAATTAAAGTTCTAAATTGTTTAAAAGAAGTTTCTGCTCTGAAATTACCAGGAAAGAATTCCATAGTTTGGCATCAGCATATCTGAATAGCTTCTTACCGTTATTTTCAGTTCTGGGCTGTGGAATTTCTACCGTGTTTGTATATCTTAAACTGTAATGGTTATGTTTATATATTTAACAAAGTCAAGTAAGTATAATGGGTTTAAACGATTACGTATCTTATAGGTTTCTTAAGCAATATATATAATTTTTCTAATTCTATGTGACACCAAACCAGATTTTATTAACAGTTGTTCATAAGTACTTCAATAATCTTTATAAATAAATCTCAGAGCTCTTTCTTGTATCTTTTCCATTAGTTTCTAGTGTTTGAATCATTGGTAAAATGCCAGGTCAATGGGCAGTAGTTAAAATTTTACAGGATAAATTAATAATATATAGTAAGTCTGCCTATCTATTAAGATGTCTACCAAATTCTTTTTAAAACATTTAGTTGCTTGCATGCTTTCCTGCATATATATAATACATGTGAGATAAAATTTAACATAAAATCTAAGTTTACACCAAGAAGTTTAACTTCTTCATCACAGGAAATAGTTATAGTGTCCAAATTAAAATATAAATATTCTCTATGCGAGTCTTCTTGCCAAGAGCAATAGTCTGAAATTTTTTCAGGCATTGCTTTCATTATGGTTGTCGGAGAACCATTCAATGAGCTTTCAGACTCTAGAGATTTTACTAGATCATATTTACAGTAGCTAGCATAAGAGAGGGTGTTATCAACAGCATAGTTATACAACTGACATTTATCAACAAAGTAAAATACATGTATATCATTTATAAATATTTTTAATAATACTTTGGAAATTACTACATACACTGCAATTTTTACACACTGTTTTCTATTTGACAAATAGCTTTTTATGAGTTTGACAGATTGGTCGGATGAATTATAATACGTACGTTTCAACAAGAGTAGATCATGAGGCAAGCAATCGAAAGCCTTCAAGAGGTCCATCAGCACCGCTGCTACATACATATTATTAACTAAAATATTTCCAGTCTTCAATGATTTTTAGTAATGTAGTGTTATAGCCTGGACGGAAAGCACTTAAGAAAGAGTTAAATATTTTATCAAATGATCCATGAACTCTACTTAAATGGCCCTCTCAAAGACTTTCGAGGCAATCGGCAAAAGACTTACTGGCCTACAATTACTTTTATCCAGCACACTGTTTTTCTTGTGCACTGGTACCACCTGAGCAACGTTCATGTTGACAGGGAATACAGATTCCTCAAGACAACTATTAACAAGATCAGCAATAGTTGAGCTATTACTAGGGATGCAATTTTCATCATTTTAACTGATATCAATATGGCCTGTAGCCTTTTTACTATTCATACCTTTCATCTGTTTACTCACATAATCCTTTGTTACTGGCTTCAATATTAACTTTTCTATATCACTATGGTTTTCAACAATTTTCTTATTATACTAACATGATCAGAGTCACAAGTCATACTGCCATTGCCTAGATCTTTTACAACATTAACATAGAAATCATTGAATATATCACTAACCGAAGTCTGGTCTGAAACTTACTCATCATTTTCATTTTATACAACCTTTTTTGACAAATTGTACATTTGTTTGTGATGAACGGTTTAGTTGTATTCCAAAAATTGCCTTTCTTAGGTCCACCAGAGACAAAAATAACTTCTGGTTGGTTGTTTTTTAACTTTAGTTACATAATTTTTTATTTTTCTATAATCTTCCCATTTTGCAGAGGATTTATTTCTCAAAAATTTGTTAAACAACATTTTTTGTTCATTTATTGATTTCCGTAAGAATAAGTTCATAAAAATAGCAGGTTGCAAGAGCTTCCGCTTTGTTTTAAAGGGTGCATGTTTATCAAAACAATTTAAAATGGCTGATGACAATTTTTCAGATGAGGTGTTCATGTTTACTTTTATGTCTAGAATCAGATTAAAATCTACAGAACTCAGGTCTGATAAAGAACTCATCCTTTTCAAAAGTTTTAAAACTTCTGTATTTAATCCACCTATCTTAAGGTTTTGGTACAATCAAATCCAGAGTAAAGCCGATCATGGTGTGTAAGACAAGATCTTAGGAGAACGGATAATTTTGTTGTTGTACAAGAACTAGAGATTGCAACAAACCTTGCTTTGTACGGTATTTTGTGCATTTAAGGCAACCAATACATAGTAGGTACAAAAAGGTGCAAAAGCACACAAAACTATAAAACATAAGAAGGTAATATCATTGCAAAGCCAGAGGATGGGTACTCAATGAATTTACCGAGAAAAGAGCAACTTGAGTCAAATCAGCAAGAACACGATGACGGGGATAAAAGAAACGAAACAAAACTTACGCCTAGGTTCTTACACTTCATACCTTCATAAACTCTTAGACCGCTGCCACTGTCGTGCAACCAAGGAGGTATTTACCGTAAGCATAATGATCAACTGTAGATGGATTAATCGCCAGGCCTGCAGACCGCTGTATACATGTAGCACAGTCTTACGAAAAATATACGTTAAATCTGGGCAAAATTGCATCAGAAATGAAATTTTCAGCACCCATCAAATTAAGTATAACAGCAACATATCCAAAATTGGACAAAATCGGACCACGGATAATCCCTTAATTAGTATTTTAGAAATAGGACAAGTTGAACGCAAAAGATTAAGATAAATCGCTGTCAATTTGCAATACTCGGCATTTTTTTCAATACGATCTTTCAAAGTCTAATCTTAAAACCGACTTCACTTCTTCGTACAAATGATTTTGTCATTAAACATTTAGTCTGTTAAACATAAATTATATTCGTTGATTTTATTTGTAATAGACTAACAATGCTTCATGTTGATGTACACCAACCACTCCAAATTGCTTCTAAGCAAAGGGTCGATTTTTTATGTTTTATTTTATCAGAGCTCCTGGAGTAAAACAGCAAGAACACGATGTTCTTGCTGTTTTATTCCAGGAGCTCTGATAAAAACAAACCGAGCTTCTAGGTTCATTTAAGAAAAGATTTAAAGGCATTTAAAGTTTCTGAATCCTTTTATGTTCCGAAATAAGCCTTGCTCCAATTTAAAATGCTCTTGAAACATTGTTATCGAATGTTATTATAAGTATGTCAATTCAAATAATTAACGATAAAGAGAAATCTTGAGGTTCTAGGGTGCACAAACCTCACACTTGCCCCAACAATTTTTCATATCAACAAAAAAGTACAAGTTTACTTGGTGAAATAACTCCAACTCACCCATCAGCTTAACAATGTTGCATGCAGAAGCACAGAAACATAAAAAGAAGCTTATAGCATTGCAAAGCCAAATAGGCGAGAACTCAATGATCTTACCTGATCTTACCGAGGCCAGAGCCCCTGGAGTCAATATCAAGAACACCATGACAGGGATAAAAGTAACAAATCGAGCTTCTAAGTTCTTTAAAGACTCGTTTTATTTGTACTTTCTCCATCAAGGAAAACATTTTGATTTGTTAAATAACAAGTTTTTATATAATATTATGTTTTTTATTATGTAGAAAAGAAGTTTTCGAGTATACATCACGTTCGCATGCTCAATGTGACCCTTTTTAAAAAGCACACAACGAACGAAAATTTCGCTTGCAATTAAACTCCAAACGTCTAAAACCAATACTGATTTCGCGTTTAATAATACTCTACGATATGTTGAAGTCATCGCCAAAATTATGTCAGTATTTTAGTACTATCACAAAATGTCATTTTCTTACCCAAAATTGCAAGAATATACTAGTGCTATTATGTCATACCGAATGGTTTCAATTTCATCACAAGAGAAACCTACGATAAAACTATCTATTGACGGCCGGTATATTATCTCGTCTGATTTCAAACGCTTGTTAACTATATTTGATAACCTGTCCATTTTTCAAAACAGTAAATATGAATAAAAGTCAGTCAGTCTGAAGGTAAAAGACAAATAAAGCAATCATTATCCTGATCATTAGCATTAAGTTGTCGTCTGAAGGTGTGTCGTTTAAATGATAATCATATGTCGTGTACTTGTACTTGTTTTGTGATGAGAACCTGTTTGGGCAAATGTGAGGTTGGTGCACCCTAGAACCTGGTTTAGACCCCCAGTGGCAATTTGTTTTGCCACTGACTGTTCCAAGTTTGTAACCCCAAATGGTCTGTTGAGAAAACTATAACGTTAATTTGCGCGCCACGCAAAAGTATGTGACGTTCATGACGTCAACGTTATTGTTTTGTGTATTACTTGTTCTGGACGTTGAAGGAGTCGCTCAATACAATCTGAACCGTTCACAACGTTTTGCTCTCTCTCTCTCTCTCTCTCTCTCTCTCTCTCTCTCTCTCTCTCTCTCTCTATCTATCTCTCTCTCTATCTCTCTCTCTCTCTCTCTATCTCTCTCTCTCTCTCTCTCTTTTTCTCTCTCTCTTCTTCTTACGAGTTCCCATTTACGATCACGCCGATAGGTTCTCTTTTTCGGTTAATGTTTATAGCGTCTTATTTGAATTTGACATACTTATAAAATAAAACATTCTCTCTTTTCCTCTTTTCTTTTTCGCTGCGTGGGGAGGCTGTAGAATAGAATTTCACTCTTGTGTGTTGGACTGTACATGAAAGAACAAGTTTCCTGCTGAATTGTTCAATTGCTTAATATCTGTGTTGAACATGTGCAACCGAATGTTATCAATACGATCATGTTCTAACCGATGGCCCACGATTTTTTTTTAAAAAAAAGGAAGCAGCTAAATATGTTCCATGTCAATCAACAGATAATTATTACAAAAAGTGTTATTTAACGAGAAGGAACACATGTTTGTAGAAACGTGAAAATCAAAAAACATTGAAGGTTCGCGAAGGCCTAATATTGGCTTTAAATAATTAAAATATTAAGTTGCGTTACATACCTTAAATGCTTTTGCATGCATAAATGGCTATACATTAGATATATACTTGACAAAATAAGAAACTTTATATACATATTTTTTTTTAGTTTGATTTGTAAATGAGTTCGTCTTCACGCCCTATCTGTCCAAGGAAACAACCATTATAAATTATAAACATCATACTTTCTATAATGTAAATGCAATTTGAAAATTGTAGATGATTGTAGATCCTTTGAGCCTTCGTGAATCTACCCACTCACTTTTCATATCAGTTTTAAAGAAACCCAATCACTAGAGATAGCGGTAAAACAACTTCAAGTTTTTGACCTGCTAAATTACAGTCTACTGGAGGAAGAAAAGCGTATCCATCATTCAGTTCGGATAAAACTGCATGTGTCGAATTTATGTGAATGTACTCACTTGCATTTCATATCTTAAGTTTGACGCTCAGTACCACTATGTATGCACAATACGTGGTTAAAGCTATATTAAATCAGCCTAAATCATGATTAAAACGTGATCTCGCAGAATTATCTTTATCTCATCTGTACATGTAGCCTGCTTATAAACTTTAAGATAGTCAGCTTATCAAACTTAAAAACAAATGTGGACCCTTGTTTGAAAAAATTGAAAAAAAAAAGCAAACTAATCCAATTCAACGAATGTCATAATTTATCACGAATAACGGCTTTGAAGAAGATAACATTTCTTTGCAACTATGTTAATTTGCGTTCTTCCTTTTAGAAATGCACTTAAAATGATTCCATTTAAAAACACAAATCAGTTTGGGAGATAACATTGTGTACATTGTGATTTAAAACATTAAGGAGGGATTTTAAATTATATAATAACAATATCGATTTTGAACCGTTTTGATCGTTAACGACCTTGAAAATATTAAGTCCACGTTAGTAAGATCAGGCCTCAGTGTGTCACATTATGAAATCCAGTAAACATTGCACTGTCATTGACAAAAAAGAAAATTATCAATATCTCTCTGATGGCAAGATGCATTTCAATAAAACTTTGCACAAATCAATGTTATGAATGTTTGGTCATTTTATATATGTCAAGAAAACGGAAAAGAAAAGTAGTTTATCCTAAGAAAATCCCTAAAGTTTTATTTGCAACTTAACACAAAAACTAAGCAAAACTAAACGTCGATTGAAATGCCTTATTGAGTAATGAGTTGCTTACAATATCTAAGGTCCTTTTGTTTAACAAATGTATTTAATACAGTAATCAAATATTTTGTATTTTGTCTGGACATTAAATTTATTATATTCCATCTTTAGTAAATGATATTTGTAAAAGTGTGTGTCCTTTAATTTACTAGTTTCGAAAATGTATTACAAAAGAAAAAAATCTTAACTTCTCTGTTCATATTTACTAAAAGTACGTTTAAAGGATCTTAAATAATGTTGTCTGTATCATTTTAATCACATTTATGTAAAATAATATTGCTATCAGCAAACTTCCAATTCTTGGCATTAAAAAAAAACAAATCCCAAACTGACAGACGAATTACTATCAGTTCAATATACATATTCTGAAGTATCAAAAGCCATCTTTAAACCCACAGTGGCAATTTGATTTGCAACTGACCATTCCAAAACGGTAACCGTCGGGTTCTCATTTTTCTTAATTGTATCTGTTTAAACTACTCTTGAGAATGTTTATGCTTTGCTTTAGTTCAATTTATATAAATACTTAGTTTGATGTTTTTTTGCTAGAATTATTGTTTAGACATGTTTATTTTGTCACATATATTTGTAGTATAGTGTTGGTGATTTCGAGTGGTTTTGTCTTTTTTAGCTAATGAACATATTCCCTGTGCGCAACTATACAGAAGAGCCAGAACTGAATGAACACCAGAATATTCTTATTTTACTAGCAATTAAGAAAATGATGGAGATTGCAAGCGATCGTCTTGAAAGTCAAGTAGATTCGTCAGACGAAGACGACGACTAATACTACCAATATCTGAGTCATTGTTATCTTATTATAACATAAATATTGTAATCCTGGATATTGATTGTTATCTCAAAATGAAAAGGCTTTAAACTGTCCTGAACTTTTAACTTACTTTGTACATTATACTTGATGTAAATTAAGTATGTTCGTCGACCATTTCGATGTAAGCTCTATGATAAGATGAAAAAAACTGCTCATGTCTAGTGATCTATTTATGTCTCTCATAAAGTTCTGTACAATTCGTTTTTTTATTTTATATGTATTATAATTCAATGTTTTATTTGACGGTTTGCGTCTACATGTGTAGTTTATTTGTCACATCTTAAGATTTTAAGCACACGCGGCTGTCCAACCAATTTTAGAAAAAAATACTTTTATTATTTTAATAAGGAGAAACAGTCAATTATATACTAGCCCAAATTTCTAAACCGCCATCTAAGTGGAATTTTCTAAGTTGTGTTGTAAGCTATTCTAAATAAAATTGGGATGAAGAATAATGAATATAAGACACACACATCAGTTAAATTATTTTATTAAAACATAATGATTTCATTTAGAAAATTAACTGCAAATCACCAAGGTGCCGAAATTCATATTCACAAAAACGTCAACTTTTAAGCACACAGTTTTAATAGCGAGTGTGTCCACCTTCCGCTTGAATGACGGCTAAACATCGGGTCCTCATCGACGTTGCATAGTTACGTAAATATCGCTGGCTAATGCTATCCCAGCAATTGTTGTCGTCGGCCTCCAGATGGGCAAGATCAACATGAGGTCCGCGTTGACGAACTCGCCGGTCTACCTCGTCCCAGACATGCTCAATAGGATTGAGATCTGGGCTACAAGCTGGCCAATCAAGGGTCTTGACGTTGTTGTCTTGAAGTAGAATCTACTTTCACTATGAACCAGGAAGTAATATTTCCTTGAATTTCTTGAAAACCCTAACATTATTTTGAATTGGCACTAAACATTGTAGACCAGCATATACTTATTTTAGGTATGATCTGCTTTGGTATATTGTTCATGAATTTCAGAGTTCTCGTGCAAATGGTTTTTCTTTTGTTTTAGTATGTGCTTGGTAATTAGAACGTGAATTAGACTAAACTGAGCTTGCAAACATTTACTACATCCATAGCTAAATACATTTATTAACTAAAATCTAGGTGGCAATAAGTATTTCCCCCAAAATTCATTTTTTGAAATTTTAGCCTGTTTTCGCCATTTGCAATGTTTGCGATACCTTAACAATATGATAACAATTTTAAAAATAAACAAACCTCTCGTATCGGTGTACCAGCTTGGATCATTCCAACAACGCGGTCCCTCTCTTCATGGCTCATTCTGGTCATTTTTCAGCCAAAGTTGTGTGTCTTTTTCTTATTTAACAGATCAATGTGGACTGATTTGTGTTCATGCCGACTGTATAGATGCACGTGCATCTCGTGCAAAATAGCATTTTCGCGCATTTTCGCTATAAACATGTAAATACCCGAGGAATTAGTCATGTCTGACGGTGAATCGATGTTTTGACTCTTGATACACATGTGTAGAAAATTGTATTAAATTTTATGAACCATATCAATAGATTTTGCATATACAAGTCTGGCGGTTTAGAAATTTGGGCTAGTATATGTATGTAACCAATGGTTGTTTTATTGAGATTCATGCAAACTTCTTGGTGACTGTTTTTTTTAATTTTCACAAGAAATATATTCACTGCCATATCAGGCCGGAAACCAAACAAGCACCACTTCAGAGGCAGCGACTGATCACACAAATCAACCAACACATATAGTTATATCACCACAACCCAAGTAAAAAGGTTCCCGTAAAAAACTCAAACAGACGTTTCCGTCATTGTGTGTTGCAGTAGACATCTATCACTATAATACCCAGCAAAACTGACTAAATACAATTGAGGATTTTAATAATATATTATATTTTACTTGCATAAACGGTTCATGGTTTGATTAAGACTAATATTAATACGTATATAATTATCTCAAAAATGCAAACCGAGTAAACTTCCATTCGAGTTATTGGAATGAGCGCGTAGTTTTATGAATTTATACATGTAAATGACTTGAATCATGCAAGTTCAAATAACATTTGAGATTGCTAACGAGTAAGCTCACATTTAAAGTATGTTATCACTAATGTTGGGAGTTCGTCAACGAGTTTACTCCCTTTAAAAAGTCTGTGATCACCAATGTTAGGAGTTCGCCATAGGAGTGACCTCCCTTTTAAAAGTATGTTAACATAAATGTTGAGAGTTCGCTAAAGAGTTGCCTTCCTTTAAACATTCTGTCATCCTCATCTTTACCGTTGCCTGTTACAGAATGTTTTTCATTGTAAATTAGCAATGTCTCTACTTTTTCTGTGGAATCAGAATCGAAAAGACTGGGATCTGCGGAAACGAGCGTTTATATTGCAGTCGCGTGAATTGTGACGTAACAGGAGTTATTTTTTTTATAGATGCCAAACAATCGTATCTTTGAAGTGTCGATAAAAGGGTTACATAGACGTAAAAGCAAAACTTACTTTTTATGTTTACTGATTCGTTAGTGAGTGTTTGGTTAAACAAGTGAAAAGTTTCAGTTTACTTAATAAAATTGTTTTTATTATATTTTTAACAAATCACCCGCCACCTTTTTCCAAAGAATCAACGTGGAAACCGGAACCAAATCAATGACTGTTACAGTTACAAAACTCTTTAGCGTTCAATGCCCAAGATCATAAAATATAACGTGGAGACCAGTCTCACATCTTAGGCATCTGATTGGCTGAAATGGAGACCAGTTTCCATTTCAGCCAATCAGATATGAGACTGGTGTCCAGCTATAGTTTTATGATCTTAACCACAAGTTAACTTTTCGGGTGTCATGTCAAGGACAAGAAATTATTCCATTTCTTAAATCATTCTGATTAAGTATAATAATTTAATTCCAGACTTTTTAAATAGATGTCAAACGTCATGACATTTTTCAATATCAACAGACCATGTAGCTCTTTGAAGCATATTTTCCAAGTTTCCAAGTTATGTATCCTTACTTAATATTTCACTTATGAACTTATTGCATATGGCCTATACATTTTGTGCTATCCAAAATGATTTTGATATGGAACTACATTAACCAACGATGTCCTTTTCGGACTTACAGCGTTTTTAAGCAGTTATCGCCCTTGTCAACTAAATATTTTTCTTTAAAATTTCCTTGCAGTTGGCCAATTTCTTGAACATTACACAAGTGATTGATTTGAAACTTTGTTAAAATGTCAAACCCGATGAACTAAATAATTTCCAACTAAGTGCATACCTCGTCAAAAATATTTCAGTAAGTGCCGTTTTACCTAAGAATATAAGGCAAATGAAGGGACTAAATCTAGTAGTAACATTCGGATATTACTTTATATATATTTAGTAATATTTATCGTCATACATGTACTTGTAAATTACAAAAAAAGGCTTTTATAATTCTTCCAAATATCATATGGATACTCCACTTTTCAATTAAGAATTTTTTTGTGCAGAAGGCTATCAATTCTTTCCTTGGAATTTGTTTTTCGTGGTGTCACATAAATTTTTTTTTTTTTTTTATTTATATATTTTTTATAATCAAAAGATGTTTCCTCTGATATATTAGTTTGCACTCGCTGGCCCTTAAGTTGATTATATTTGAAAATTACCTCTGTCTGCACTCCTACATTGAGTATAACTTATCCAGTTGCTAACAAAACCAGTGAAAATAATTACATCTATGTTAATCGACAAGATTCACAACGAGCCTGATTGTTACATTCTAGAGCTTTGACGCTTATTTAGTTAATAAATGTTAGATATTAATGAACTTAGCCGAGCGGTTAGTAACCTATAACGGAGCGAATAATTTGAAGATTTTTAAAGTTGATCTCCAGTTAAAAATGTAGTGTACGAAAGCGAAACATCCGCATGTATTTGTTAGAGTCAGCTTTATCCCTTCAACATGATTATCTTTGGTCTTACGAACCTCTTCAGGGGATAATGGTGATCATTTAAGTTTAAAGCCAGCAATATTACTAAGTTTATTTCTACACTCAGTACATCAACACGAGCAAACTTAGGTAAAACACAAACATCGAACATACACTAGAGTCTTACAAACTCTAATAAAATAAATGTAAACGAGATATTATAACTTCATGTAACTAAAATGATAAAATTAGGAAATACAAAATGTGATTAAAGCAGGAGGGGAATAACTGTACCAAGAGTTAGGGCAGCAGTTGGATAGGAGCGGGGCAAACATTGCATAACGTAAAGATACACATTTCCTAAACAATTTATACAAAAATTGCATCATCTGTCAAGTAAAGTAAATTTTATTTAAATAGAGCAGGAAAATCAACAAAATAAACCTCTCTAAAGAGCTTTAAAGACCGATTGAACTTTAAAACATCTTTTTGTATGGAATATTTCTCCATTCGAATTGCCCATAAAGGAATAATTCTATAATTACATTTCTCAATAAACAACTACAGCTAAGCCTGCGATTCAGTTCCCCGATTTTGCGTGAAAAACCGTGCGGCCAACGATAACGATTGTGTAACGTGTAGCGTGAAGCGTGTACCGCAAACCGTGAAGCGTGATGCGACAGAGCATGTTATTGCGCATGCGCACCGTGAACCGTGAGATCTCAATACGCATGCGCACCGTGAAGCGTTAATTGATCGAAACAAAACTAAGTAATAATGGCAATTTCTCGAATACATCCAAACAATTGCTATTTCTCAATGCATTTCTACCGTTTATTTGTCATCTCTAATATGAAAACCGAAACAAGTCCACGAAAATAACACTTGCATATAAGGCAATCTGTTTTTTGTAAGGTCGTAGGCCGAAACGTACAGAGTTCGAGATTGAAATGATTTTTATGATTATATCCCTTATGATTATTATTAAAGTGTATTCCCCGAAAATCCGTTAATACTGGAGAAGAAGGTTGATATTTAATTTACCGAACTTAATTGGTATTTGACATTTTCAAATCGGATGAAAATTTGGCGGAGATTCGACACATCCTGCACCATACGCTCAATATATTAAGGTTGAAACAGGCGCGTAGGAGATGGGGCCGCAGGGGCCGCGACCGCGGCTCCAATATATTAGCAAGTCAATGGCCCCAGCCACGTTGATTTGCCGGTACACGTTTGCGCAGATTGGTCGGCATTTATTGAAAAAATACGATGAACTGTGCATACAGGAGAAAAAGACAAAAATACACCAAAATGATTCTTATTTGCTGTTTTCATATACATGTACAAAAAACACGTTTTATTTTAAAAAGGGATTTTCCACTTAAGTCCCAATTGGTCGTTCTTAAAAACCCGAATCTAAAGGACGATCTTACAAAACCAAATCGAAGAACGTTCTTACAAAACTAAATCTGAAAAAATTCTTAGGAAACCTAATCTAAGAACGTTCTTAGAAAACCAAACATTTTATCAAGACCAAACGTATGGAATATAAGAACGTTCTAAGGAAACCAAAACATTTAAACAAGATCAAACGTATGGAATCTAAGAACGTTCTTACAAAACCGATTCTAAGGACGATCTGAGACCAAACATTTTAACAAAACTAAAGAAATGGAATCTTAGAACGTTCTTACAAAACCAAATCTAAAAACGTTCTTAGAAGACAAAACATTTAAACAAAACCAAACGCATGGAATCTAAGAACGTTCTTACAAAACCGAATCTAAGAACGTTCTAAGGAAACCGAATCTTAGAACGTTCTTGGAAAACCAACCATTTTAACAAGACAAAATCTCGGAATCTAAGAACGTTCTTACAAAACTAAATCTAAGAACGTTCTTATAAAACCAAACAAATTTCGACAAGACTAAACAAATGGAATTTAAAAAACGTTCGATCGAAACCGAATCTAAGAACGTTCTTAGGAATCCAAACATTTTAGCAAGACCAAACGTTTGGAATCTCAGAAAGTTCTAATGAAACCAAATCTTAAAGAACGTTCTTAGGGAATAAAACTTTATATTGACAAGAATAAACGTATGGATCTTAGAACGTTCTTACGAAACCGAAATCTAAGAACGGCCCTAGGAAACCAAACAAATGTTGACAATACTTAACAATATAGGATCTAAGAACGTTCTAACAAAACCGAATCTAAGAAAGTTCTTAGGAAACAAAAGACATTTTGACCAGACTTCAAAATATGGTTGTAAGAACGTTCTTACAATACCGAATCTAAGAACGTTAGGAAACCAAAGACATTTTGACAAGACAAAACGTATGGAATCTAAAGTCATTCCTAGATTATCACAACACTTTGAAAATACTAAACACATGGAATATAAAAACGTTCTAAAGAAACAAAAACATTATTTACAAAAACATTCTAAGATCGTTCTTATCAAGTCGCAAATTGTATGATATCGAAGAACGTCCTTAAAGACGAATAACATTATTGACGAGTCTACACAAAAATAATCTAAGAACATTCATAGAAAATCAAATAGACAAACCTTTAAAAAAGAAATGTAAGAACGTTCGTAGGAAACCAAAAACATTATTGACGTGACAAAGGGAATCTAAGAACGATCTATGAAAATCACAACCTTTGACAAGCCTAAATGATAGAAATCTAAGAACATTTTAGGAAATCAAAACATTCCTAGAAATAAAAACACGTTGAAAATCCTAAAGAAGGAGGCATATGAGTGTTTTTAAGAAATGTAAACATATTTTGACTAAATGTATGGAATCTTAGAACGTTCTTTAGAAACCAAAATCATTTAAAAAATGGCTTCACAAATAAAATCTTAACACATTCTTATGAAACAAAAAAATACCTACAGGTATATACACAATAATCTAAGAACGTTATTGGGAAGCCAATCAAATCTTAATTAGATTATTCTTACTCTTTAAGAACCACAAACATATCCGAAAACATTCTCAGGCAAATGCATCAACACAAGGTGGCTTTTATTTTACACATCTTTTAATATAGGTAACATCTTTTAATGAATAAGGTTGGTATAATTTTTGTACTATGAGCTCGATACCAAAAGTACCTAAAGAGTGTGCCAAAGCATTCATCAGAGCACAATGTTCAGTAATTATATGAGCCCAAGCACTTTCCAAGGCCACGCGAAGTGCCCATAATGTACACATTGAATGAAGTATACACATATACAGGACTATAAGGGATAAAAGCAGGTTCATATATAGCATAATCCAGAGATGCCTCTTCGTTTCATCTGTCAAAGGTATGGTCACAAACTTAGACACAACTGAAATGATAGGAAATATGAACCTTTACGAAAAAGGAACGCCATTTATTTAATAAGAAAACAAACCGAACAAAATTCAATAATGTTACAGTAGTTAACCTTACTTCTTGATGAGATAATTTAGAAAAATAATATTTTCAGTTTTTATAAAAGTATAAAACCTGTCTTAGTATAAAACCTGTCTTCAATGTATTTGACCTTGACTAACTTGTTTTTCTCATGAACACCATATGGTTTTAGTTGATCAGAAATAACATTTTAGGTCAATGAACCACAGTTTCTATTTTTAACTATTAAAAATTGTATCATGTCTGATTTTGCTTATTTTGTTAATGCCTCACATGCAGCTACAATCCCATTTTGTATACAGAAAAATCAGAAACTAATACATGTTATATTACTCAGAATTGGAAGTGCTTAAGTAGTTTTAAAATCCATTTTTCTTACCTTGTCTCTTTCGTCTTTTATTCTTATACTTTGTTTGGTTGGTTGGTCCTGTAGAATATTTCTCTTTTGCTCCTAAAAAATGGACAAAACAAATTAAGAAGGGAAACCAAAGTAGTATAGAAACGCTCTATTTTTTTAAAATATTAATGTTCCTAAAAGTTAAGAACTTGAAGAAAACGTGTAAAATTTGTAAGGTTAATGTTTCCTCGATAGTGTATATTTATGTATATTTTTCCATAAACCCCGTCTTTAAGACAAACATTTGGACCAATATTTTAATGTCTCTTCTACAGTTTTGCACTAACTGAGTTATTCATTTTAATGCTGGAAACACACTTGACCTACATTTTGCCATAAAATTTTTGCTATTAGTTTCATCCTTTAAACAAAACTATTGGCTTAATTACTGAATAAAAGAATTCGTAGTTAATTAACGAGAAGTAAAAATGACAACACTTTATTTTGAACATATGTTAGACTTCTTGGAATATAAAAGACTTCATTTTTATTTTACACATGCATCTACTGTTAAAGAATTTGAATGAAATATTTTAACTATGAATTTGTATTATGTTCAATTTATGTAGGCAAACAGTTGCTCACTGCGAGTCCAATTATAACAAATAAATAAAAATTCGTATTACCATTTTGTTTTCTTCCACCTTTCCTTGAATTTGGCTTTGGTTTCGCTTTAGAGGGCTGCTCTTTTGGGGCTTGCTTCCTTTTTGTTGTGATCTGAAATATAGGCACATTTCCACAATCATTAGATTGACACCCATTTTGGTACTTAATAACAAACATTTTATTTCAAATATGTTGCTCATCCCATTACTTCATAGATATAGCTGTTATTCATGGAAACATTGTATACCCAGATCAGCTAGCACATCCCTGGTGTCCCATCAGGATATGCACACACTGTTTTCTGTTAGATTATTTGGTTTATTTATGCCCAAGTTGTGACCTGTTTAGATCCAGATCAGAAAGCACATATGTGCCAGATGATGGGCATCTACTCCAATCTCACACAGGATATAAACATGTATATGGAGTAAAGGGTTATATAAGCTTGGATGAAGAAGATCTATACATTTTCATTTTCAAAATCAAATATAAATATATATTATTAGACCTAATTATAAAATTAAAAAAAAACAACAGAATCTATTCAGCTTAAAGTCTAAATCAGCCATATTTAGTTAATACTATCATGTTTTGAATGCTGCACGTTTTGTCGTAGTTTACCATTTAGAATATCAAAGCTTCCTTGCACACACAAAAATAACATGGACTTAGCCATAACTGTATATTTTTCCAAAGGGGTAAATGAAAATATACAAATGACTATTATAGTAACAGTCTATAACATTTTATTCATTTTAAAAGAAAGTAAATACCACCGAACCATCAAATTATAATACAAAAGATCTTAGAAATAGGATGTTATTGTAATGTACTCCAGATCATCATTCATTGGGTTCAATAATTATTAATTTGGAGAGAATCAGCATTCATTAATATATAGTTTATCAGGTGATTATTTTCCATTACAAACATCATGACTGAAATAGAATGTAGAGGATGAGAGATATCTGTCTAAAGTTAAATTGTGTGGTATTTTTAATGCTCACTCTTCATTGATGAATTATTTAATTGTTCTCTGGTGGGATGGAAATTATTTCATTCTGTTTATGTTAGTCTTCAAAGACAACTTCTGACTTTTGACTGTACTAATGAACATACCTTTGGAATGTATGTTTCTTTATTAAGAAGATTATGAACATGCTCTGGAAAGGAGACAATTTCATCATTCTGTGTCATTGTCTGGTGCTGTCGTGGGAGTGAATCCAAAATCCATGGTTCATTGGTTTCCAG
Source organism: Corbicula japonica (assembly GCA_038501625.1). Lineage (NCBI taxonomy): Eukaryota > Metazoa > Mollusca > Bivalvia > Venerida > Cyrenidae > Corbicula > Corbicula japonica. Next base: position 1,252,929 of record JAZAYU010000055.1, read on the forward strand.
GTCTATTTTGTTTTCAATATTTGAATAAAAATCTCTCCATATCTGTACATTTTGTTTCTCTCCATATCAGTCTGTACATTTTGTTGACTTTTAAAATACGGTTCAATGTCAAGTACTTGTTTTAAGTTAAGCACATTTATCTATTTTGCCATAGTCTGGCCTTAAAGTGATTGGTTGTCCAACTGGAATTTTTTTCAGAAAATTGGTTTCTAAAAGTATCCATTCACTGTTTTGTTGTCCTTTGTAGTGAGTCTTAATTTGTTCAGAAACCTTCGAAAACTTAAAAAAGAGAACCTATTGGAGCAAGAGTATGGTTGGTGCACCCTAGAACCTAATTTAAACCCCCAGAGGCAATTTGTTTTCCCACTGACCGTTCCAATGCGGTAACCCCTTGGATTCTCGTTTTTGTTTCTTTTTTGTGTCATCTTATTTGAATTGACATACTTATAACAAACATGCTCTCTCTTCCTTTCTTCTTTTTCGCTGCTTGGGGAGGCTGTGTCACATCTGAAGATTTGCAGTAGACGAGACTGTCAAACCAATTTTAGAAAAAAAGTATTTTTATAATTTTCATAAGGAGAAACAGTAAATTATATGTTGGTAACTAACGGTTGTTTTTATTGAGATTCATGTAAAACTTCTTGGTGACTGTTTTTATTTTCATAGGAAATAAATTCACTGCCATATCAGGCCGGAAACCAAAGAGGCACCACTTCAGAGGCAGCGACTGATCCCACAAATCAACCAACACACATTGTTATATCACCACAACAGAAGAAAATGTTCACGGAAAAAAACTTTAACAGACGTTCCTGTCATTGTGTGGTGCAGTAGACATGTGTCACCAAATTACCCTGCAAAATGACTAAATGCAAATGACTTGTATAATATATTCTATTTTATTGTTATTAACGTTTCATGGTTGAATTGAAACTAATATTAATAAATTGCTCAAAAATGCAAACCGAGTAAAACTTTTATTATAAGTATTACATCGAGTGCTAGTTTTATCATAGTTTTATCATAGTATAGCATACTATTATTATAAAATTTCAAATCACATATCATAATGGAGTTCACCAACGAGTTAACTCCACTTTAAAAGTATGTTATCACCAATGCTGGGAGTTCGCAAACTAGTTTCCTCTCTTATAAAAATTCCGTTATCCCCAATTTTGAGACTTCCATACGAGTTACCTCCCTTTAAAAAGTTTGTTACCACTAATGTCTCGCTATGTTTTATACAATTATAAAATAGTGCGTCAACACTTAGAAATAATTGGCTTTTTTGTTTTTAAATATCTTGGTTATCGATTAGTTTGAAGCGACAAATGTTAATCCAACGCCAACGCCTGATTAATGCTAACGCGAACACCAACTAAATAAAATCACTTTATTCAATGCTAACAATACTGTTGTAGATTCAAAACTTCGTATCCAACGTCAATAACGTCAAGACGTCACAATAACGTCATATAAAGTTTATCGAACATATTAGATGAAATATTTGAACATGAAACTATTTTAACATTAATTATACTTTCTTTTCTTATTTTCTGTTTGTTATCAGTTCTGTGAAGTCCTAAGAAAAAAAAATGAGAAGAGTTCAATATACAAAAATGATAGAAGTCTATATAAAGTCTTTTGAAATTGTCCCTTCTTGCATCACATTCAACAGGTCATATCCGGATGCACCACGTTTGGTCATACAGTCAGCCAAATGGTATTTCCTAGGGCACCACCTGATCTCCTTAACTTCATTTTTGGATTATGATTCGTTGATTGCAGCTATATCGACTCGAAGACGTTTATCATCCACTAGTTTGGTAGAATGCAAGGCTTCTATTATGCTTCTGTTGTCTATATAGGCTATGATAGGTATAGTGTTATTGGACATTCCGAGAACGTTTTCAAGCATTTTTCTATAATAATACCCACATTCCAAACCTTCTTGTAGACTGAGTGCCTCAGCAGCAATCGTGGAGCGTACAACCCTTTTAATTTTACTGGTATGCCAGGATATCGGACAACAACTCCCAGACGTGTCCACCAACCATATGATATAAGCAGCAGTGCTGCCGGTGCCATTGCTAATATTGCACAAAGACGCATCAGTAAACACTGCAATCTTCCAGTCACTTACAGACCTGCTTAATCGTGGGAAACGAAGAACTGAATTGATATCTTTTAATCTGTTGACTGCCTTGATCGCCCGCGAAAGATCTCCCACTGTAGCTGCCTTTAACTTGGTGCTCAAATCAATCAATTCAAATGACAAGTCTGGTCTTGTCCCTTGCACCGCCCAGTTAATCTTTCCTGCGATTTTTCTGTAAATTGTCTGTTCCTTGGATGTTAGCATTTCGTGTTTATTTTGAATTCTCTTTGGATCTATCTGTATGGTCTCTATGTTTTGCACATATCTGGTCTGGTCTAAGTTCACTGCCCCGCTGGTCTGAGAAATTCTATATCCAATATAGTCAAACTGTCCTTCCTCAATTTTTCCTGCAACAACACGCATTCGTAATCGTGTGAGAATCTCCTCCATTAAATCATCTCCAGCATGGAGATAATCATCTACATGACAGCAGATTATTCCATTCAACTTGTCCTTTGTGTGCAGAAAAAACATTGCTGGATCCATCTCTGATATCTGACATCCCAATTTAATTAACTCCTTTTTCACACTCTGGTAGAATTGCCTGGCTCCATCTTTAAGTCCATAAAGTCCATGTTTTAGCTTCCATATAAACCCAGCAGCACATTCACTTTCTTTTGGGGGTTTGATATATACATGTCTCGTGATTTCTTTGCCCTGCAGAAATGCTGACTTTATACTTAGTTTTCTTAGTTTGACTTTAAATGTCTTTGTCAAAAGACACAATAAAACTCGTTTAACAGTTCATTTCCTGGTTAGTCTACTGCATTTTGGATGTAGTTCGTCAATATGGCAGCGACAGCATTATTTCCGACGTAGAATATCAAAAGCGTCATCCGAGTGATCTTTTTCATCATGTGGCATTAGATTATTTTGTAAAACTGTGCGAGATTCAATTGTCTTAATTTAGTCATACTGTTTTTGAGTATAAATTACTTTAAAGAAATTTGCATTATCATGGCAATGTTTAAACAACACTTTACCTAAGTGTATATGCTTCAATCCACACGTTTAAGCATGTCTTAATCTTCAATGATGGCCACACATAGATACACGCAAAGCAATAACATGATTAAATTAGCTTGGGTATAATTAAACAACACTTTACCTAAGTGTTTGTGATTCAATCCATATTTCATAAGCATGTCTTCATCTTGAATGATTGACTCTCAAAGATATAGGCAAAGATATAACATGATTATATGATAAAATACCTGGGGTATATTTAAACAACACTTAAACTTAGTGTATGTTCTTCAATCCATACTTCATAAGCATGTCTTAATCAACAATGATTGACTCTCAAAGATACGCGCATAGATATAACATGATTGTATGATTAAAATAGCCTGAGTTTATTTAAACAACACTTTAACTAAGTGTATGTGCTTCAATCCATACTTCATATTCAATGATGAACTTACAAAGGTACAAGTACAGATACAGCATGATAAAATTATCTTGAAAGTTTGTGTTTATTTAAAATTCGCGTATTGAGATAAGTTAATAGATATCCGTACATTACATTATTAAAGAAGGGCATCGCTACGTTTGACTCCTTATATTTAGAAAAGTATTGTAACAAGAATCAATGTCATTCTCAGTAGTCATCTCTCCGTACACATATAGATTTGCGCATTTGAACAAGAAAACAAACTGTTTAATTTCAACAGAATTCCAGGTCATAAAATAAACTTAGGTTTTTCATGAGATACCATCGATCCTCATGAGATACTGACAACACTAGGTAGAATTTTGTTTAGGAATTGTAAGTAATGACTGAGAAAAACGTTTATGTTCCCTTTTCACATATTTACGCGACCAGGAATTCAAGATGCAACACACGTGTACAGATATCTCATATTGTAAACATAATTATGTTTGACAAAATGACACTGTGACAACATCATTGTTGTCAATATCATAGCAAACATGTGAACAGTCGAAATGATATTTAATGTTGCTAAGTTTTCGTTTTCAAAATGCAAAAAGAATTTTTGCGAATTTTTAGATCATGCAAAATAAAGATACATGTGTTGATCATTTTACTGCATTTTGCCATTAGAGAGGTTTTGATAATTTTCTATTTCATCAATGGAAGTGCGACGACGACTGTAGTCGGCCGTGAACTGCGTATGCTTAAACATTTTTAAACCGCATCCAAAGAATAATTAAATAATAGTATGATCATTATTAATATATCGATCGTGTGTGATTCTTTTCATTTACGGTTTACATGCATATGGCGACGCTTCTTGTGCTAATGTTATCAACCATAATTGTCAATTTCTCCTACATTTCGAAAAAAATATAAACTAACCATCATAGAATCAGCCTTATATTGCTCTTCTATGCCTTTTCGTAAGCATTCTGGTCCTGAGTAATTTTTTTGTTTGACAACAACAGTGTGCATAACTCCATATTACCTAATTTATTACACTGTCAGTTAAAAAGAATTACGCATTATAGTTTTTAACAATTACATTTGCGCAAGTAACTGTTCTAAAATGCTTATATATTTGTATAAAACATGAAGTTGTATTTGCCAAACTGAATTGATTGACAAAACACTAGATAACCGACCGATCCAGAAGCAGACAATAGGACCAGGAGCAGAATCCATGAATTTCTACATATTTTACAGCGGCTTAAGTATTTTTCAATATTGCAATTTTGATAAATGCTTTGATAACATATCGGTAAATTAGAATTCAAGTGCATTCTGCATATATCCATTGATTTCTGGAGTGGTCGATGGATAATATAAATAAAACGTGAACTATTAACAGACATTTAATTAACTCATCAGACCTAGGTTGATAGAACTGTGATAAAAAGATGGGCACCTTCATGTAGCTGATGGGGAATGTTTTGGCAAGAATATTTGAACCAGCAGTAGAAATAATCTCAAATTGAAGGTCGTTTTCAATTTCATCTTTCCTTAAAAGTATTTTTACATATAGTTTGTCTGTTTGTCTGAACATGGCATACACAACACGGTGGTGCATGGACTCGCAGATCTGTTACAAATTGTTTCTACAAAGGTGAAGCATCTCGTACAATTTGGAGCTAAGTTTCACACATATCCACACATTTATCAACAAATGTTTCTTTGTTAATTTTGGCTTGTGAAAATATAAGATGCATTGCATAGATGTCGTCACTTACACTAACTTTCAGTTTGAAAACATAAGACTGTTTCTTGAGTGACAGATTACGTGAATAGGCGATTGCACGAGTATGCCTCATTTTACAATTTATGTTAATATGCATAGTTTAAGTCGTTCAAACAGATTATAACATAATACTTCTTTGGATTTACGTTGCATGTATTAATCATATCGCTAAATGCGGTCGTCACAGTTGTCTTGCTGTTTTCGAATTTGGGAAAGTAATTGAAGTGTGACTAGTTTGATTCCAAGTACTGTACACTGAAGCAGCTAGTAGAAATGGTAACGACAATTGTTTGATAATATGTCGCTTATTTTAAAGTGAATGTTTAGTTATCCTAGAGAAAGTAATCTCTAGCAACGTGTACGTTATCTCAGTGTGAAAAGCATAGCAATGTGCTTGGCTGTTTTTGAATGATATTTTCACTTACACATTATAAGGTTATAAAGGCCAATCCGGCTGTTACGGGTCACAGTAGAAGAAAGCCCTTGGTGTCACATATTTTACACTGAAAAACCATTTTGCAAAGAAAAGACGAGTACGTATCCCATAGCGCTTCATACTTCTAATCAACAACCACGTCTTAGAGCAACTACAATACCTCCTTTTCAGCAAAATAAGGACATGATATTATATCAGTGTGAAGCTAATACATACCGCCTTTTTGTCAAGGCGCCAAATAACTCAGTCTTTATTTTAAAGTAAGTTTCCATTCACACACACACCCGCCTGTTACTTACCTGATTTTATTGAACATATTGTATCTAAAGGGAAGTAACTTTCGTGTTAGTGTGACAATATATCTTACAGAATTACCCTTCATTTGCTTTCACCATGCTAATGTTTACCAGTTTTTATCAATGACAGTGCAACGAAGAGTATCATAGCACCTTGAATTTGGGGATGTTAAAGTCTGGAAATCACTTCGAGTCATAAAACTATGTTTACCTCGTTCAGAGCGTTCTTTGATACGGCTATTTCGGCCATATTTACTCATCATATCTGCCTAGCAATTAAAAACGATACATTATACTTGTCTCTTCTTTATATTATATCTTCTTGTTGTTTATTTTGGAGTTGTATATAAAACAGAAGAAAAAACAAAAAGCTTTATTACACCATTATAAAAACAAAAAACTAACGGATGTAGGACGTTGCTTGCCCCATCAGCTTAAGTGTGCACGGTCACTGGGTTTGTCATCATCTACGTTTGATATCCTTAAATAAAAATGCTATCTTCTTCAAACATTAACCTTCTGGAAGTCAAGTTAAGGCTTTAACTATTTCTGGGATTCACAATGTTCTTATAATAATATTACAAAAACACCTCTAACACAACTTCTATTGGCTTCTTTATGCCGCAAAACCATATAATAAGGAAAATTTCCTCTTTAAAAAGGTGAAATATACATATCAGGAATTGCCACATTCAGAAAAAACAGCCTCCCCACACAGTCAGGAAGAAGAGAGAGGGAGAGAGCATTGCTTATAAAATGATCAAAAAAGACGCAACAAACAATTAACAACACTGGGAACCCGCCTTAAAACGGTCAATGGCAAATCAAATTGCCACTTGGGGTTGAAACCAGGTTCTAGGGTTTTAAGTTATTGTGATATTAAATTTATAGTAAATAAATTAAAGGGTAATGATATTTTCTGAAATGTTACTTTTTCAATCACAAAATACCCAATTTTCTATCACGCTGTTTTTTTTCGTTGGCATCTTAACTGGCAGTTTAAGCCTTTCAACTTGACATGCCAGAGGCACAGGTTAACGATCCCATCCACAGATAAAATATTTGCAAATCATTAATTGGTGTTGTTAAAATTCGAAAATCCATAAAACAGACGTTTTTAAGGTATTTCTCCTGGTTAAGTGCGCATGTGCTAACTACCTCAAAAGGACGAATTGTCGTTAAAATTCAACAGCGGTATTTTTAATTTAATGAGTAGCTATATTCAAGGAAATAACACATATTTATCAGTTATGTTCTAAATTTATTGATTTTTACTTTAAATTCGTCCGTGGGTTAAGAAAATATTTTGCGACAGTCATTTTTTTCAAAACGCTTTACTTACGTTTGTCCTAAAACTTGAAATTAAAAGCTAGTTTTTGTCCGTCTGGCTTAGTTAGCCCATTCCATGTCATTGCATTGTCATTTCATGGAAAGCTATACCTTGTAGACAAGTAGAGAACGTGTACCGGGCAAATATTGATTTTCACAGCAAGTGATTTCAATGCTCGCAAAGGTCAACCTGTTTTCAAGGACAATAAAACAATTTTGGAATGACTTGGAAGAACAACCAAATGTTTTTTGTCAGACTGGCTGGTTGGTGATGAATTTTATACCGAGCTATGTTGTAAATAATGGACATTAGCTCTGAGTATTTTTAATTACCACTGGCTTATTACAGCATTGTTATTGACCTACTTATCTTGTAAATAATGGACACAGTCATGACAGTGGAGAACTGGTAATGTATTGTTTATCATTTTATAGTTTATGTTTCAGTGTGAGTTGAAAAAAATGAGGTCTTGAAAATGCAGATCTCCATTCCTTGCTGTTGTCACTCTGCTAACTTACAAGAATTATAGTACACCAACTCCTTTTCAATAAAATTTGCTCGGTAAAGACTGCAATTTTGAATGAAATGTGAAATATAGGCAAATTTAGTGATCGTTGTCATCAATGCAAAGTGTAGTTAAGCTGCAAATCTGCAGGATCATTTTTGTCAATTCAAAGTGTAGTTAAGCTGCAAATCTGTAGTGTCAAATCTTGATTTGTATTTAATTTTTCAACTAAGATATTGAAATAGAGCCTATATGGCAATTGGCATAATTATCAGGCAGACAAACTAGACCTATTGTGAGAGTATTGCAGTATGCCAAAGATCTGAAGTTCTATTCCTGGCGGTTTCCTGCTGTGGAGATCCTACAGTAAAATCTCAGTCGAGGCCTTTTTATTTTCATCCTACTATTTTACTTTTGGTTACCACATTACCATTTGCCCAACACTGCACTGTAGGTCCAAAAAGTGAAGTGACAGTCACCACAACCCCATACATTCCTTGAAAGTTGCCGCCGAACAAGGATATTCTTCATTATAAGTTATATCATATTTTTCATACTGTTAGATGCCACCTGAGATGCTGTCTTGAGACAGGGCTATTTCAGGGGGTTTTGGGAAAAAGACCCCAGCTCAAATTGGGAAATTTTTACACAGTATACACTGGTTTTACACAGGTTGCATACATAAATTTAAGGAATGTAAATTTCACAGATCACTGATCAAATGTAAACAATCTAATTTTGTCATTTGAAAAGCCCATTGATTATATTTATTCTCTTTTTTGTATTTAGTTTATTGGCAAAAAGTTATTTCTGTTGAAATGGGAATTTTTTTCTTAAAACTGGGATTTGTTTTCTTGAAATTGGGAAAATTAGTCCTTATTTGGCATTGGGAATGGGTCCCATTATCGGCCCCGTGAGACTAGTTGAAAAAGCCTTGTGAGAGTAATAAAAGTGAATATTTATCTGTTGTACTGAAAATGGGTAAAACTTTACTCTATTTATATTTTTAAGCAAATATTAACTTTTAATGAATCTATTCCAAATTTTCAGCAAAACATGTTACACTTCTTGTCTGTGAAATGAAAACAAGGCAGTATTTTTGGTAAAAATCTTTCTTAATATATCATTAACATTAAGTTTTCCATGCATTTTTGTTTTTTTTTTAAGAGACTCACTGATTTTTCAAATAGAAGTTTAATGCAATCTGTGAATACAGTAATTCCACAAGTTTGCTTAAACAACATAATACAACACGGACTGACATGTCGGTCTAGTAATTTTACTTTTTCATATACTGAAAATGCAAAAAATTATACAATTAAATTGCATTTCTTGTTTACAAATAAGATTTTGTCTCTTTTATAATGTGATTATTTTTCACATGTTTTGGTATTTTCACAATATTTTATATTTTGCTATTGGTGAGGAACTAAAGTTTACTTTTAATAATATTGCTTTATCTAAATATACCAGCTATATAGGTATTTATAGTCACAAAAACATCATGATACAGAATGTAAGCAAGTTTATGTAGTTCCAACTAGTATGACTGGGAGAAGGCAGAGAAGTTTAGTTGAAAAGTAACAGCACTGCATTACTTGCAACTTCAAATGTTTCCAGAATGAATGAACCATATACAGTTAACCCTGTCTTAGCAGCCACCTGCAAATAACAACCACCTGTCTTTATCAGCCAGTTTGAATATGACCTAAACTGACATTTTGTTCTAATTTTTTACTGTCTTTAACAGCCACCTGTCTTCAGCAGCCACTTTTTGTCACTCCCTTGGCTTGCTGCTTAAGACAGGTTTGACTGTACATGTATCTGAAACATGGGTTCATAACTTTTAATTACAATAGGAGTAGTCTTTATCTTAAATAAAAGTATGCTTTCAAAAAAGTTTGATTTATCAGTGTTAGATTGTTCAGATGTTTTATTCCTACAACAATGAGAAAAAGGAAAAATACTATACAAAGTCACATTTTATTATGTTTCCTGTGCATTAGTGGATGGGGTAATATAACACATGTTTTCTTTCAAATAAGCAAGAGATTTTAATAAAATTATGGTTGAATCTCTAAAAAAAAGTATTTAACTTAACTGATGTTTTTTTGCATATATTGCTATTACTTACTGAGGGCTGTAGTGATATATTCCAAGAAAATTTGTTATTAATAATATGTTTCTTCTTTAACACAGTTTTAAAGCCTGAAGGTGTTGTGAACTTGTGAATGGTGTTCTTCAGGGACAACATGTATAACATCATTAACATGCATATCATTATTACTTTCTAATGTCAACTATATGAAAATGTTTACAATCTTAAAAAATCAAAATCACAGAAAAGTTTAAAATATCTAATTTGTGTGGAGTGCTGAAGTTTTATTTGGAAACTATCAGCCTCTAGTTTCAACATACTTTTTCATATCAATTTTATAAACTAAATACCAATGATTAAATACATTATTTGTTGTAATAATCAACAATTTATATATGCTTGTTTTTCATTTATATTTATGTTTAATACAAAACAGATAATACTAAGAATGCTCCAGATAACAAAATAATTTTATTGTACATTTTAAACTGGTGGGTGGGGTAATTTTATAGGCATTTTCCTCTATTTGTCAAGTACCTGACCTTTTTTTATTTCAAACTATGAATATTCTAATACAGTATTATGCAAACCTTCAGAAATAATGCCTTTGGTGGTGAAAACCACCATTTAGAAGAACAAAACCTCATCAATAGCACAATTTTCTTAAAAAAATGACGATTTTGGAAATAACTGTCAATATTTTTCTTAAATGGTCGGTGACCCCATATTTTTTTTGTGTAATTGTGAAGATTGACATATAAACATGGCTATCATCAAAAGGGTGAAATATGCATATCAGGAATTGCCACATTCAGAAAACAACAGCCTCCCCACACAGTCAAGAAGAAGAGAGGGGGAGAGAGCATGGTTAATAAAATAATCAGTTTCAAAAAGGACGCCACTAACAAAAAACAAAAATGAGAACCCGAGGGGTTACCGCCTTGGAACGGTCAGTGGCAAATCAAATTGCCACTGGGGGTTTAAACCAGGTTCTAGGGTGCACCAACCTCACACTTGCCCCAACAGGTTCTCGTATCACAAGACAAGTACAAATTGTCTTGGTGAAATAACTCCAACCCACCCATCAGCTCAACAATGTTGTATGCAAAAGCATACAAACATAAAAACATAAGAAGCTAATAGCATTGCAAAGCCAAAGGGCGGGTACTCAATGATCTTTCCGAGACCAGAGCATCTGGAGTAAAATCAGCAAGAACACGATGACAGGGATAAAAGAAACAAATCGAGCTTCTAGGTTCTTTTAAGAAAAGATTTCCCCATTAACCTTCATAAACTCTTAAACCCCTGCCACCTTCGTGCAAACAAAAAGTTTAAAAAAAAGTTAAATTAAATTATTCACTATTTTTACTCCATTTTCGTGATATACAAACTTTTGCTTTATAATTAAGTGGGTGGGGTAATTGGTGCTCTGTTTTCCAAGCGAAAGCAAGGAAGTCGAAATGTGTGCTTCAGATGTGTTGTTTAATGTGTCTGTAAACCGATTCGGTAAAAACTTGCAACAACTGCTAGCAGAACAGCCTCTGAAAATGATTCATCAAACACCACCCTTTTATTTTTGCGAGTTTAAAACTTTGCAAAATTTCTGAGGGTATGTTGATAAAATCGAACTTTTTGAAAAAAGAAGCACGGTGACCCCTACATTTTTTACTTGATTTTTGCTAAGTAATGAATAGACTAACTCCTGACAAAATATCTAGAAAAGTTAAATTACTTTAGCAAACCAGGCGAACATCGTTAAGAACGCAAATTCGGTAGAGCGAATACACTATGAAAACATGTCTTCATTGTTCTTTTGCATTTTTTCCGGAGTTTAACGTGTAATACTTTGTCAAATAGAACTTAATATATACAAAATGTAAAAAAGTGAAATATGAATATCAGGAATGGCCACATCCAGCAGACACAGCCTCCCCACACAGCCAAACAGTAGAGAGGAAAAGAGAGCCTGGTATTACAATAATCAGTTTCAAAATTGACGCCAGAAACAATTAACGAAAGAGAGTACCCGAGGGGTTACCGCCTTGGAACGGTCAGTGGCTAAACAAATTGCCACTGGGTGTTTAAACCAGGTTCTTATGTGCACCAACCTCACACTTACCCCAACAGTTTCTCGTATCATAAAACAAGTACAAGTTGTCTTGGTGAAATGACACCAATCCACCCATCGGCTCAACAATGTTGCATGCAAAAGCACACAAACATCTAAATCATAAGAAGCTTATAGCATTGAAAAGCCAAAGGGCGGGTACTCAATGATCTTACCGAGACCGGAGCACCTGGAGTAAAATTAGCAAGAACACGATGACAGGGATACAAGAAACAAATCGACTTTTAGGTTCTATTAAGAAAAGATTTCCCCATAAACCTACATAAACTCTCAAACCTCTGCCACCGTCGTGCAACCAAAGAGGTAAGCATAATGATCAACTGTAGATTGGTTAATCACAAGGCCATCAGCGCGCTGTAAAAGATCATGTTTGTAACCTTTCTTTTTATATTTACAGATGTTTTTTACGAATAACCGGGAGAAATTAACATTGGCTTTTATCAATACAAAATTCAATGATACGAAAAAGGAAAAACCAGCAACAAAAATAATTCAAAAAGAAGTAAAATATGCACATCAGGAATGGCCACAGACAAAGCCTCCCAACACAGCCAAAAAGTAGAGCGGAAAAGATAGCATGGTATTACAATAATCTGTTTCAAAATGGACGTTACAAACAATTAACGAAAGTGAGAAACCGAAGCTTGCATTCAGAAATTCATTCCAACCAATATTGAGTAATGGAGAACAGGCCCCATGAATCAGTATATTAACTGAATTTGTGATTTATCATACACACTCTTCTATGAAGTATCCAGGGAAAACAATACGTGTCTTGAAAAATAGTTTTCTTATGCTAAAAATAATGGCTATTAATTAGCTACAAAGAGAAAGAGTTTTTGTCGCCAGTTTTAAACACGTTCGGAATAGTTAATTGATGATGCATGTAATTCCCACATGAATATCCTCATTGTCTTATGAAAACCGAACGGAATATCTTTAGATTTGAAATGCTTTTATTTCTCTAAGAATCTCAGGGCATATATTAAACGAAGCAAATACTATATTTATAATAAATAAAATCATACTGCAATCTAAAAGCATACCAAAACAGTTAAACAATCTTTGAAAGTTTACCTTTTAGCCATTGGAAAAAGAGATGTTTATGGATGATTCAGCTATGTTTTAACTCCGTTTTTGTAACATACTTTGTTAACTACATATACCATTTAATATGAACTAAGGCACTGTCTCAATGCCAGCTCTAGTGCAAAACTCATTTGTTCAAGAAGTTTTTAACTTGCTGCTTCTGAATGACTTGAAACAGCTTGAACAACAATTTAATAAACCAAAATGTAACGAAATAAGCTTTTATTTGGGTTGTTACACTTCAGCAACAAGCAATGCATTTTACTGTCTTTACTCTGATTAAAACACTTAAACAATTTAACCTTTGTAGATTTCCTTAAGGCGGCCTTGTAGGCTTAGGTAGAAGAGCACCACTATGAAAAACTGGATCTAAGGTTCAAGTCCAGGTCAAGGCTATTCTTTCCAACCCAAACTGCCACATAACTATTAGTATGTAAACAAAGTAGTCCCTCCTGCTTTCACTCTCGGGGCTTGGGACCCGACGATGGTGCAGTTGCCTATTTTGTTTTGGTTCTTCTTTTATTTACAAGCCTTAAGCTAATATTGAAATGCTGTTATTAGTACCATTGCTAACACCGAATAACACGTGATAATAATCTTATTATACTGATATACTGGAAACATAAAAAATAGTATTATTAAACAATCTTTGCATTAAGGTTCCCAATTCAGACAAGGCTGCATCAAAATAGGCATATGTTACAAACAAAATGCACGATAGACAAAATATGGACAATACAGAGATACAAGATAAACTATAGGACATACGATACCGTTGCACAAAATGCAGTAAATGTTTCTGGCATCTGAAAAAGGTATACAGTCAAACCTGTCTTAAGCAGCCACCTGCGAATAGCAACCACCTGTCTTAAACAGCCAGTTTGAAGATGTCCTAAACTGATAATTTGTTCTACCTGTAATTCATTAAAAAACATACCGCTAATGACGATTTTATGAAGCACCACGATCATCTCACATGTGATTCCTCGTGTTTGTGCATCCATTGTACAACGAGGGTATAAACAATATGTCTGTAATTATCTTTCAAAATATTAGATTGTGTAATGTTATCTTACGGATTTGGGGTGAACAGTGGTCGGAATGAGTTGTTTGATCGTAGAAGGCAAAATAGATTTTGTTCTTCTGCCCATCAATAATTGTACAGGTAAAAATTTGCAATCACTTAGCGGAGTGTTTCTGTACTCTAAGATGCATAAATATGGATCATGACCACTTTCTTACGCCTTCTGTAAGAAACGTTTTGCAGTTTGGACTGTTTTATCTGCTAGTCCATTTGATATTGGGTAATGCGGACTTGAAGTTACATGACCAAATTTCCCATCTTTTGCAAATGTTTGAAATGTCTCAGATGAGTACAGAGGTCCATTGTCTGAAACAACTTTGTCTGGAATTCCATGTCTAGCAAAGTTTGCTTTCAGTTTTCGTACTACAGTCGTACTTCGCGTGTCTGGTAAACTGTCTATTTCAAAATATTTGCTATAGTAGTCTACAGTTATCAAGTAATCTTGTCCGTCTAAAGGAAAAATGTCAGTCCCTACATCTTGCCATGGTCTTTTTGGTACTTCATGTGGAGTCATAGGCTCTTTCTGATTAGAATGTCTATGTGTCATACAGACACTGCAATTCAAAACAAAGTCTCTAATCTGTTTTGCCATGCCAGGCCAAAACATAACGTCTTTTGGTCTTTTTTCTGTACCCATGTGATCAATATGAACTTGTTCTATCATGTACTGTCTTAGTGACTCGGGAATGACAATTTTCTGACCTCGAAATATTAGGCCATCCGATTCTGATAATTCATCCCTGTGATTAAAGAAATCTAAAACTTTCTTATCACATTCAGACCTAGTATTGGGCCATCCCTCAATTATAGTCTGTTTCAGGGATTGCATTTTCACATCATTTTGGTAGCATTTCTAACATTATCCAAGCTGCGATTGGTAATGTTTAAACATTGTAGCACTGTGTGCAGATGTAAGTCAAGGCCTTCTATAACAAAGCTATCTGAGATAGGTTTCCGGAATAGTGGGTCACTGATCGGAACCCCCCTCCCGCTCACATGGCGAACTTCTAGGTCATACTTTTGGAGCTGCAACATCATTCGTTGCAAAGGAGTTGGTGCTACAGAGAGAGGTTTCTTCATTATAGATGATAGTGGCTTGTGATCAGAATGCACAATCACTGGCCTACCATATAAATACTGGTGAAATCGCTTACAAGCGAACTGGATTGCCAACATTTCTCTTTCAATGTTTGCGTAACCTACCTCAGTTGGCGTTAAAGTCTTTGACGCAAAAGGTACTGGGCGACCATCTTGAATTATGGCTGCGCCTACCCCTTTCTTTGAAGCATTACACTCAAGAATGACTTGCTTCTTTGGATCAAACTATGCTAATACTGGACTTTTTGTAATAAAAGCTTATACATGAAATCACATTTGTGTTTTAGTCTTTTGACTTATAAGCAACATTGTCACTTGACAATATAATTAGATAACAGATAACATTACATGGTCAGAAAAACTGGACTTAAAACACCTACGGTAACCAATGACTTTACACCTACATTAACCAATGACTTTGACATCAATTATTTCGCAAATTTGAAATAGTAAATCATGGATTTAGTTGGACTATCACAGCCGTCTATGAACTGGTCAGACAGTAACCTTCCCGAACAATAGAAGAAATTTAAACGGCATATGGAACTCATCTTTGTTGGGCCGCTAAATGACAAAAGCGAGGAAGAAAACGTCGCACACCTTTTGATTTGGACTGGGGAGAAGGGCAGAGACATACATGCCACTTGGAATGACATCACAGCAGAAAACGCCAAAAGGTTGGACACTTACTACGAAAGATTCCAAGCTTATGTGCAACCAAAGCTGAATCCGATCTTCTCTCGTTACAAATTCTTTAATAAAGAAACAGTGGACTCTTTTGTCACGCGACTAAGATTGTTAGCTAGAGACTGCGATTTTCCCAATCTGGACAATATGATTCGCATCAGGATTGTCTTTGGAACAAACTCCGCCAAAATAAGAGAGAAGCTCATCAATGTAGTTGAATCTCTTACCATGGACAAGGCAGTGCAAATAGAGCAATCGCATGAATACTCACAAAAGCAGTTTAGCTTGATGAAAGATAAGGAAGTTCACACCGTCAAGGCTAAGGCCTGAGGTCCTAGGCATCAGACTAAGCAAGGTACGCACCAACATCGCCAAAAAGAGAAGACGTCAACGAAAACGTTTGGACATTGCGGAAGCAACAAGCACGAAACCAAAAGTGAAAATTGTCCGGCTAAAGGAAATAAATGTCACGTTTGTTGAAAACAGAACCACTTCGCGAGTGTTTGTCGGTCTAAAAACTGAAAGAAGAAAGTGCACGCCGTTTCAGGAGATAGTGAATTAGTGACGGATTACTGTGGTGACAACGATGGAAACGATCATTGCATTGTTACGGTAAGCATATCAAATTCTCCTAATCGTGCATTTGTAAATTTGCTCATTGGTCCCGCCCAATACTCCGTAACGTTTAAGATAGATACCGGTAGTGCTGCTAACATACTACCTTTGCATCATTTCAAGGCAATGAATTTAAACACCCCTCTGTGTGTCCCAAATTCCAAGCTAACCTCATATTCAGGCAATGTCAGTTTACGGTGCAAGTACAAAAGTAGGTCAATTGAAACTTTGTTCCATATTGTGGACAGCCCAGCAGTACCCCTTTTGAGTTTACAGACCTCAGTTGACCTAGGACTGGTGAAACTGACGTACTCTGTAGCAAATGACTCATCTGCACTAGACAGACAGAATATATTACGAGATTATACTGATTTTTTCGGGTATAGGAGTTATATCAGGAACTTGCAAGCTGCATCCAAAAGAGGGTGCAGTGCCAGTTGTTAATCCAACTAGGCGAGTGCCAGAAGCACTTATGTCAAGATTGCAGGATGAACAGCAAAGAATGGAGAATGATGATATAATTTCAAAAGTCTCCGAACCAACCGCCTGTGTTAACTCACTTGTGGTTGTTGAAAAACCAAAGACAGGACAGTTACTCATATGCCTAGATCCCAAAGCATTAAATGAGTCCATGAGAAGACCTCATTTCCCAATACCAACCTTTGAAGACGTGACGTTTAAACTCCATGGTAGTCAATATTTTAGTTTGTTGGATATAACACATGCTCATTGGAGCATAAGGCTTGATGAAGAATCATCATTCCTGTGTACGTTTGGAACACCCTTTGATAGATATAGATTCCTTAGGTTACCATTCGGCATTTCCTCAAGTCAGGATATATTCCAGCAAAAGGTCAATGAAATTTTCGAAGGTCTTGAAGGTGTTTCCGGTATAAATGATGACCTATTGATTTTTGGTCAAACACGTCAAGAACATGACGAACGCTTCAAATCAGTGCTTGAACGCGCACGAAATAAAAGGTATTAAATTCAATCCAGACAAATGTCGTATTGGTATTAAGGAAGTACCATTTTTGGACACCTTATCACAGCTTCAGGTCTTAAACCTGATCCTTCAAACGTGGAAGCAATTTCCAAGATAGAAGCTCCGAAGAATCGGGCTGAGCTTGAAACTTTGTTAGGTATGGTGAATTACCTCCAGAAGTTTGCACCAAATTTGGCCGAAATTACAAGCCCTATGCGTTCACTGTTAAGAAAAGAACAGAAATTCGTGTGGGACTGCCCACAAACCCAAGCCTTTGAGCAAATGAAAGCGATTATTACAAAAAGTCCAGTATTAGCAATTATGAGTTGTAATAATATTATTTGAAACAGACTATAGAAACACCCTTCTATAAAAATTGTTCTCGAATTGTTTTAATTCAGTTCCAGAAAAGCTATCATACATAGAATAAACATCTGTAATAAAAGCTTATATATGAAATCACATTTATGTTTTTAGTCTTGACTTATAAGCAACATAGTCACTTGACAATATAATTACAGATACATGTAACAGATAACATTACAGATGTTTATTCTATGATAGCTATTCTGGAACTGAATTAAAACAATGCGAGAACAATTATTATAGAAGGGTGTTTCTATAGTCTGTTTCAAATAATATTATTACAACTCATAATATTACAGATTGTATTGCGCTTTGCAACAGTGATTGAAAACTTAAATCAAAATATGTCTAATCAGTGGAATTGTTAGCAAATAAGGCATTTTGTTTTGTTCGTAAGTCAATATCACATTTTGACCGTCAAAAAGGTTTGAGAACTTCCCCGCTCTTTTCAATCGCGATGACGTCACCTGTTGCCTCACAAAATGGAGATCAACACTGTAAACAATGGCAGCATGCCATAGGAAATTTAAATTTTGCGATTGTAAGCTTGATATCTGTTTAAAAAAGGAAAAAAACAGGGATTTGCAACATAGGACTTTATTTGTATTTCACAAGACAGGTATTAGGTTTTAGATTTGTTGCTTTATAAATATGAAAGAAATCACCTCGTTTAGGTGGTCACAAATGAGCTGGGGCAAATATTTTTACATGGTCATAAAATGGCCATAAAATGAATAAGATTAATATGTATAGAAAATCTAGCCCTTTTTTCATCTTGGAATACCCAAAGTAATATAATTTTTCTACATAAAAAAAACACTTAATAGTCCGAACGGCTACCGGTAGCTTTAATTCTAGTGCATGTACAATACAATACAAAACAATACAATACAATACAATACAATACAATACAATACAATACAATACAATACAATACAATACTTGTACATATACTTGTATTTTTTATTTTATCGAAAATTCAATAATATGAACAGTTTATGAACAGTTTTAGTTTAGCACTTTGATTTTATAAAATTTTGAAAGGCTCGTGAAATACAAGTGTGGACAGAAATGAAGTAAGGTGATTTTCCCGCTAATAATTGACTGAACATTCGTTAAATGAGGGTGAAACCCCCTTTTTGGTACGCAGTATTCAGGCTTGTCTTAGGCCGTACGCAGTATGCAAAGAAACGGTACACAGTGCGAAAAAACTTCTGTCTTTTAGTACGCAGAACTTGAAAAGCAATATTTTTGCATAAAATTCGTGTAATATCTGAAGGAATTTGAAATTGTCATGAAGCAAGCAAGTTTTGTTTTGTGCAGTACTCGGGATCAAAATTAGAGAGCACGCAGTACGCAATGGGGGAAGGGGTTACACCCTCTTAAATTCCGTAACAGCTCAAAAAACATCGGAACCTTGATATAATAAATAATATAGTCAACCGTTACAACTTGCGTATAAGAAAAAAATCAAGTAGCCTGTTAGTTGGGGTGGAGTTCAAATAGACTTTATATTTGACATCGATAAAAAGGGTCATATACTTAAATAAAACAATGAGGTTCACAGGGAGTTAAGTTAAAACGAATAGCGTAAACGGTGAATATATTTAGGTGTCATTTAAGACCTACGTGACCCCTATGCCTAAACGTAAATGACATGTCTTTGACACCTCTCATATTTCTTCGAAATTGATTTCATTGGTCGATTCGCAGCCGGATGCTTTCCCCGACGGATTGTTAAAACTGCATTTGCGTTTGATTCATCTACAAGGAAACATGTTGAACTCAAAAGTGTTCCTGGTATTAAGGTAATAATTTAATCTTAGCCTCAGGTCTAAGATAACTCTTATTATAACTCTTATTATTTACTGAATTATTATAAACTGCAAGCAGTACATGTAAAATAATTTGTACCCATGTTAAACGGTTCCAAGATCAATTAACATGACAATTTTCATTGGTGCTATCTATATTCTTTTTAGATATGGATATCTCGTTAGAATTTTGTCTAAAGGCTTTTTTTCTATTTGAACACAATCGTCGTAAGTGTTGTAAAATAGCCTCGTCTTTTTTAAATCGCTTTTAGATCTAAAAATTATATACCGTATAGTGAGTTTTTTCTGCGGACATAAATTTCTGCGTTTTGCCCACAAAATTAGATGCAATAATTTCTGCGTTTTCGGTTCCCGTGAATGATAAATTTCTGCTGTTCAAATTGGGTAAGGTGTCGTAAGAATATTACTTATATAATCAACACTTAGAACATACTGTATATAATTCAATATTGTTATTCATTCAATAACTGTTACTCATTTTTTAGTAAAAATAAGAAAGATATTATTTATCAATTGCGAATAACAATTCTCAAACAACTTTTCAATTGAATTGAATGTTTGAGAAATGTTTGAGCAAATGTCGCGTTTATACTATACGTATACGATAACAATTAACGGTATTTGTTCGTAATTATTTTACCCTGTCTGTACCATGAAACCGATTATCTCGGACATGGCGACTCCGTTGATTTTAGTTTGAAAATGAGATAATATTTTGCGATTTAATTTTTTGCTGGATTTTTTTTTTCTGCTGGATATATTTCTGCGATTTCATCCAAAGACCGCAGAAACGCAGAAATATAGCACCCGCAGAAATAACCCGCTATACGATATGGATCTGGAATATTTATTTTAATGCTACTTTATATATGAAACGTAAAATGTGCCTTTTTATTGTGTATCAAAAAATAAACTTTACTGACAAAATGTGACGTGTTTAACTGTCAATCTGGAAATGAAAATTAGTAACGATAAGTATCTTTTCCTGTACGATGTACACGAATAGAATTTAAATAACATGTGTCGAGAATTTTAGTATTTTTGAACACTGCAGCATGTTGGTTGTCAAGAACTGTAATATGCGAAATTGTATCTGTCTATCGAGAAATGCATTATATAAACTTCCAGAGAACATAATGACTTGTAGAATGTGAATTCGGCCTTAATTATGCTCTAGATCATAATCATTGACTAAATGGTGTAAAAAATGATGTATATATTTTAATTTCTAATATGCATGCATTTCTTTTTTAAAAAGCGAAGTAGCAACAAGTAAATGTCTATTCAGAGATGTACAAGGCGTTAATTCCTGCGATTAAACCATATTTCTTTTTTTCTTTATGTCTTTTCTGGTACAATAATTTTTTGTACAATATGTATAGATCACTCGTGAATTTAAGTAACTTTAAAACACTGCACTATCTTAGTTTTCTAAAAAAATATAAACAATACAAACTGTGAATGCAAACTTATTTTTGCTTTGTTCCTTGGCATACGAAGACCATAAACGTTGACTTAATGGAGACAAAACATCTTTCTTCTTTAAAGTCATATAGCGACATTTAAGTTTATATTCAAAAATGAACAAGGCGTTAATTCAAGCGATTAGGCCAAAATTATACATTTCATGTCTCTTTTTCTACTATACATGTTTAAAATTCGATCAAGTTGTTACTGTGTACCCTTGCATACGATGACCACAAACGTTGAATTGATTATTTACAAAAAAACATGTATTTCTTTTTCCCTAATGTCATAGGTCATTTAAGTCAACAAAATAATGTAGTAGTTATTAATTCCTTTTTATATCTTATAGGTCGTTATGCTTAGTGATGTCCTGTGTGACGATTCAAGCAACAGACAAGGCATGTGGCTCACTATCAGACCCGGAGTATAATATCATTTTGAAAACGATTTTGAAAGGCACGTATGATGTCCCTGTAGTAGAATGAACGCATTATGTGCATCAAACATTTCTAGAAGACACATGCTTGTTTTGTAAGTCAGTCATTTTATAAAAACAGGCGTAGCTTAACTAAAGTGTAGCTCTTATTAGAGATTAGACATTACGGTAATTCAGATTTCAATACAATTGGTACAAAACTAATAGAAAAATGCATGCATGACAGAACACTATTAACAATATATAACAATACAAGGGTATAATACCATTTGTTTGGGAGTTCGGCAGTATTTATAGATAGATATACATGTGGCGAATCAAGCATTGATAAAACCGATTGAATCATTGAAACGATCATGTGTCGTCAGATCCGTTAAATTAATGAATCGATTTTGATCAGTGAATTTCGAAAATGTCAATGTGACGTTATTCAAAGAGTAAATTTAAAGTCAGTTAAAAGTATGAGCCAATAAACGGATCATTATATAGCTCCCAAGTTGGCTGAGAAGCGACCAGTAAATAAATAAACCCGAAAAGCACTCAATTGTTTCAAACATGAGCAAAACTCAGCTTTAGATCCCCCAAGTAAATTTTTTCTGGGCCCGTCACTGTCATGCATGTATTGATGCATCATTATTTTGCTTAATCAATACATGTATCTCGTTAATGGTTAATCATTGATTTGATCATTGTTTTAATCAAGCAACTGTTATTTTACCATAACAGAGTTTGTAATAAACTAACTCCCCGTTCACACAAAGTGACGACTGTACGACGACCATCCCGATCATACCACGATCTGAAAAAAATATGGATCGAGGCTGATCGGCGTCGGTCAGGGTCAAAGTCGAGCATTTTTGCAGTTGATGGTCTTTACTACGACAACACTACGGTGATACTACGTCTTATACGCTTCCACCCAGCTTCTACAACGATGTTACACAGACTACAGCCGTCCATCTACTGAGTTTATTGTGTTTAAGGTACGCCTCTACTACGACATTCAAGATCATACTACGACGCTACGAAGTCCTAGACGACTGTACAACGATACCACTACGGTGGTGCTGATCATACTAGGATTCTACTACGCTTCTAGTATGATTAAGCGATGATGTGCATATCTTTTGGGTTTCTGAAACGTATTTTACTTTATTTTACGACATGAAAAACGTATAAGTGATTATTTATCTGTCTTTGTTTCAACAAAAAACAAATTTAAATGGAAATTGAGCTTGCGTAATTATTTTTTTTTTTAAACAGGGAAGATTAACCAGTTAGATGTAAAAAGCTGTACAAATGATCGTCATTACAAATGATGCTACATTTTAACATTCGAATATTAGCGCTATGAGACAAACTGCACAAGACTGTACGACGATGTTACTGGTATACGCTTTTACTACTATCAATTGAATTGTATTTAATTTATAAAGAAGACCTCACCACCAACCTTCCCCGCTGCTGGTACAATTGTGCTGCGTCTACCACGCTCCTTGTACGCTTCTACCCTGATTCTTGTTTGCTACGATCCTACTACACTTGTTTTGAACATGTCCAAAATAAGCGTGTTAGGAGCGTAGTGCTCCCCGATCATAAAGACACTACCTCGACCCTACTACGCCTATGAAGACCCAACAAAGCTTCTACTACGATTCGTCATGACCGGGGGGGATTAAACAATACTAGAAAAATGTATATTCAAAGCTCGTTATAAAAATATTTTGTAATCATATTTATCTGCATATGTTCTTTGAACAATTGAATAAAATGTTGAAAGTGTTCAAAAATAGCCATATACATTTGTACATGTAAATTATAGCTGTGATATTTGTATGGCAACCAGACAATCAATTACATGTATATGCTATAATAACACTATCAATTTAATATACGCTATTCAAATACATGTATACTTAATGACTTGTTGCTTTCTCTTTAGAAGATTATCAAGATGCAATATTAATAATAATTGCGACATTTCCCGTCGATGTTGCGACATATACCGGCAGCGAATTTTTTTGCGACATTTCCCGTCAACGATGCGACATATACCGGCAGTGGGGTTTACGACGTTTTCAGCAGATTGCGACATTTCCTGGCGACGGTGCGACATTTTCCCGTAGATTATGACGTTTCCCGGCGATGCGACATTTCCCGGCGCTACACTCAGCAATATAAGTACGCTTAGAACAATTTATCAATTGCGACATACGGTACGCCAATGTTTTTTAAGAAAATAAGATGGATTAATAAATGCTAATTGTGCGAGATAACTGATGGCGAATTTTTATATCTCTGTATATTACTGATGTTTTCTAAAAACAAAAAAATCAGTCTTTGTTGATTTAGAAAGCAATACAAAAACAATTTAATGAAAAATAAATAACATCATACTAAATATAATAAAATATTATAAGGAATTTTAATATATTTGCTGCTTTCGGGGTTGCAACGGCAGACACATTCGTTTTAAAAAGCAATATTCATTATCAAGAACTTGTTAAACGATACATACATGTATAAGCGAAATAGTGGAAAACCAATTTGTACAGTCATATAAAAGTATATGACATATTTTTTTTATTTTGTCGATAGTGATAGATAGTGATAGGATTAGACCTTGCTATCCAATCTCTTTTTTTTGGATCGAGTAGCCACTTTTATCATGTTTATTAAATTGCCAATTTTCTAGCAGATAACAAATTGGATTTTCCCATTTCTATGGGAATTTTTTAAATGATCCCATCTACTATCATGCGTAATTATTGCATTGTGCAAATACGTAGTTATCAGAAATCTAAGTATGGAATTAAAATTGAATAAACGTTAATAACAGTTTTTCGCAACTACTTCATTTTATTAAACGTGTTTTATTAAGAAATATCGGCGTATTAAATAAATTGAAAAATATAAAATAAAATGAGATTTATGCCTTGGGATTTAAGCTTGTAAACTGAAGACGATTAAACCACCAGAAACTAAGGTATTTAACAAATTTCTCACATGAGGTTTTTCTCTCATTTTAAAACGGCTGAAGGCTTCTATGGCAGAAAATCCCAAACTTTAAAAAGAATTAAAGTCTCATTTCATTAGTTTTTTTTTCATTTTTTGCATTTTTTCTTATAAAATTACTATTCACAACAGTAAAATTATCCAATATAGCCAATGTTTTGGTAGCTCAGTTCAGTAACATAAATGATGCCATACACGCCTAATTCCGAGTTAAATGTAAGTTCACAAGAGAAAACGTTAACGTTTCTTTTATCAATGCTTTTTATATATGTCGTGCTTCAAAGTTCCGTTTTCATCTTTTAAAATTTACATTTTCCTGCAAAGAATTATCGTCATATACAACAGTATAGTAAAACTGTTACATTTGAAAACGTATTGTTTACATTAATATTTGTTAAAATAAAATTATTTGTAACAAATATTTAAGAACATACACAATGAGCAAATCTAAACACGCATATCGCCTTTTAAAGCATAAATTATTTTGACAACGATTTAAGTTAGCAGTAGCAGTTAATGAACCAAATGAGAATCAAAGAGAAGCATTAATTTGGGGTAGTTTTAGTTATCAAAGACCGTTTTATGCGGTTACGTTTGAATCAGATACTTTAAATTAGTTTGAAATATGTCGCACAAAGCAGTAAGAAGGCAGAATAATATTGAAAATGTTAAAAAATACGATTTAAGTAAATATATGCAACATAAAAACTTTTTAAATAAAAATAAGGGCGATTACATGTATAAACCAAACAAAACACAATGCTAGGTCTGGCATCATCGTAAAACAATGTGTTGCAATAAGAAAAAAAACGTATGCCTTTATATTACACTTGTAAAAAAAGGTCAAAATACTCGCTAAATGCAGTTACCCTTGTGTTTGAACTTGTTCTATAATTTCTGACTATGTACGACATTATGCAGTTCTTACCTTTCATTTTATTAAGTAAAATATGCATGTAAGAGCACAGTCTCCTCAAACAAGAAATAGCTGCGTGGAAAAGTGTGGAGTGGTTCTTAAAATGATTTTTTTTTTAAAAAAAAAAGACCATCACAACAAAATGAGAACCCGGGGGTACAAAAATTGAAACCATCATTGTCAATTTGACAACAGTTTTCCGATAAGAGTTCAAACCATGAGTACTCTTGGTCATCAAGCGCCTTCCGATGTCGCTCGACACTGCCATTATTTTCTTACGTTTAAATATTTGTAAGCTTTTGCATGCACCATTGTCGAGCTGTTATTTCACCAGGACAAGGTGCGTTTGTTTATTATATGAGAACATATTGGTGCCATTGCGATGTTGATGCTAACAAGAACATGGTTGGTTCACCCTAGAAACTGGTTTAAACCCCCAGTGGCAATTTGTTTTGCCACTGACCGTTCCAAGGCGTTAACACCAATGGTTCTCTTTTTCATTAATTGTTTGGCGTCTTTTTGGAGTCTGACATACTTTTAAAACATGCTCTCTTTTCCTCTCTTTTTTTTCTCAACGTGTCTGTGATATGCCGGATTTATATTCTCAAATCCCCTTTCAAAATTCTGTTCTGTTTAATTCCGCCCATTGATTTCTCGTTTAGGGCAAACACATTATTTTATCTGGCAACCAAACGCCGCTGTAGATGGAATGGTATTAATCTGAAAATAACGCACTGAAGGTTCCATGTTCATTGTTTATTGGTGAAAATATTGAGTTGCGCTCATTCCGGGGCTAGGCGGCGTGGGCAGTAATTTGCATATCAATTACTGTCCATGATCAGGATCAAACAAACCGAGCCTGCAATATATTCATATTTGTCGTGTTCGGTAGCTTTCAAAGTTCCCTATTCATCTATTCCATCTATGATCATTCCAGCAAGATTTTTAGTTATCTTAATTCAATAAGTCAATAACCTTTATTCCAAAGCGCTGTCATACATTGTCAAAATCGGTTGCAACATATCTAATGCTTCCTAAAATTCAAACCGTTAAGTGTAATCATTTTTCGATTTTAAATGTTTTGACTTTTATATTCTTCTTACATTCTTAAGTAACGCATACCTACAAATGTGCTTTATTTGTATTGAAGTGTCCCACATTTTTAGAATAATCAAAGTTCTACACAATTGTTTCCCTTAAAATTTCCTTATACAGTTAAACTTGTAAGCGCTCGACAAACATAATAGTTCATGCACCGGACTTGGAAAAAAACTAAATTGCCCTAGTACAGAATCTTGTGAGATTTCTACAGAAACTATCTCTACAGCAGGAAACATAACACGTTATTTCCGGATTGTCAATTACTTAACAATCCGTGGAATTTTGTAGCCATTTCTTCACATGACACGTTCGGCTTGGCGGCGTAGGACGTAATTTTCTTTCCATTACTTCTCATAAATAGACTAAGTTAAAATGAAATCAAGTCAACGAAATGTTATTGTTGAGCTTTTCGGGGACGTTGTAAGTTCAATATATGTATAGTGAACAAAAGTAACACACTTTGATAATTATTCTTTTTGTTATTTATTTACTATATTAAATCTTACACAAATATGATTCGACAAATATGTTCATATAACCACCATGGTAGTTCCGCAAATAATTTGTATCGTCTAGATAAGAGAATATATTTGAAATCTAATTTGAAATCTTGGAAGCAAAACTTACATCATTACGCTAACCTCCTTGGTTGCACGACGGCAGGGGTTTAAGAGTTTATGAAGGTTTACGAGGAAATCTTTAAATTTATAAAAAAACATAGAAGCTCGATTTGTTTCTTTTATCCCTGTCATCATGTTCTTGCTGATTTTACTCCAGGAGGTCTGGTAAGATCTTCGAGTACCCACCTATGTGGCTTTGCAATGATATTAGCTTTTTATTTTTTATATTTTATATGTTGTTGGATTGGAGTTATTTCACGAAAACAACTTATAATTGTGTGTTGATATGAGAACCTGTTGGGGCATAATTGAGGTTGGTGCACCCTAGAACCTGGTTTAAACCCCCAATTGTTTTGCCACTGACCGTTCCATGGCGGTAACCCCTCAGGTTCTCATTTTTGATATAACCGAGTATTCCGTATTGGAACCGTGTGCCCAACCGTTTTCTGTGTGAGACAGGCTTAATCCGCAGTTAGATCTATTCTGATGAACGCAGAGTAAACATGCCTAGGATAAAACCTGGCTATGGTTGCAATAGAAATACATCTGAAAAGAGTTAGATTATAGTAATCACACCTCAAGTATCCGTTTAGCAGATTTGAGATATAATGAACATAGAAAAACTCACAATCTGGGCAGTTTAATCCCGTACCAAAGGGCATTTCCAACTCACCATATCTCTGTGGTAGAACCCTGAACCCGACTTTGCGCGACTTCCTGGACTTGGAGCCGAAACGTCTGTCTTATAACTGGCCTCAACGCTTACGCTAACGATTAAAATATATGTATTTAAAACATATATAATATCTTTACTTGTTACAAATCAATAAAATATAAGTAGATTATGCAAACATATACACATTCACAGCATGAATTAGACTGATGTAATAAAACAGATATACGAGTATGCTTGTTTTTTGTTGTTTTTTTTCAAAAAATAAGATTCTTATTGTTAAGTGAGGAGTATTTTGAGGTATAAAACGAAAAAGTACTTTGACATTAAGCTTGTTAATTAATATCGCGTTATACAGCAATGCATTCTATGACATGCGTTCATGAACCGTGAGTTGTTTAGTGTTGATTTTTAATAGTTGAAAGCACAAACGAGTAAAATATTGATGCTGACAATAAAGGCGTGGCAAAATATATTTTAACGTTGAAGCTTACAATGAAATTAAACTACTTGATACATTGAATAGATACTACATGTACAAAAGACATTAAATACGCATATTTACAAAATTATTGGAAATGACACTTTATAGTTAATAAAAGTTTGGTGTCCGCTGGTTTCAATCTTTGATCATTGTGGCAAAATTTGGAACCTAACATGGGTAGGGATTCAACCCCATCCAGTCTGTTTACGCCCCCATTGTACACAATGACGCCAAAATACAGCCAATGAATTTGACAGTTTGCATTAAAATTATTTGTATGTGGCTTCTGCATGACTTTTTTCGGATGAAATATTTGAGTGTTGTTTACTTTAGCTGTGACGAACTTATCATTGGACTTGTCTAGCGTGTTATTTACACTGCATCCCCTGTTTTAGCAGAGATGACGTCACGAATTGTGTAATTGTTGGGGTACTTGTTTATGAAATTCTGAGTTTAGGAGTTCAGCATCAAATACCGATTGAATCTTTATATATTTGCACACCAAAAATAACCTCATAAAACAAAATGTGTGAGAAGAATTTGTGATAGATCAAGTACGAAATTTTTAATTGCTGTTGGAACAGCCGTGTCAACGACGTGGCAAAACGTGTGTGCTCCGTCGACGTCACACGTCTGAGCGAGCTGAGATAATGTATTTCATTATCAACAGCAGCATATTTTACAGATATTTTATGTGTGAAACCACTGCGATTGAACTAAAATGCAAAATTAATTTTTAACAACGTCTAAAAATTATTTGTGCATTCAAGTCCTAAGCTTGGACTCAGATGCAATTCCTTTAAAAATATCATATAAACATTGACAAAATATATTTTGTAAATACTAATTATTTAAACTCCGTCCTTTGTTGTTGATCGAAATTGAACTGTTTAGTTGCGTAATCATGCGTAGGCAGTAATATGATTTTCTATTTATGCTCACGATTAATCAATTAAACCTGGCCTGGCATATGTTCACATCTGTCTTATTCGATGGCTTTCAAAGTTCCCTTAAACATTTGAATATATAGTGAACAGAAAACCCTTTTCTTTTTTGCCAGCAAGTGTTGTGATCTTTACGCAAAAGAACAAAAATTAAAATACAACCCGGTTGTCCTTTAATTGTAAGATTCAACTTAGATCCATTTTGTACCAATAACCATGACACCAGGACTTAGATCAGATCAATTTAAACACAATTTCGAGCTGCATTTGATTTGATCGGATAATGTTCCAAATAAAGTGTCAATGAATGTCAACATTATGTTCATTCGAGTAACGTTGTTCAGGCGTTGTTCTTGACCTTAGATCGACTTTAAGAAAGTAACTGCAAGATTCCTCTTGATAAAAGTTTAGTTTTGAAAGTTGAGTCCGAATGTTTTGGCGTTCTGTGTGATATTTTACGTTTACTGATGTCAATATTGAGTTGTGTTAAACCTGGGGATAACCGTATTAAAAAGGGTATTTATTTACATTACTGCACATGAAATCAAACCGAGCCTGCAATGTTTTAATACTTTTCGTGTTCGGTGGTTTTCAAAGTTTCATTTTCATGTATTGTACTATCTTAAGGTATACTGTCGGGTTCACACATGTCCCTACAATTCAATTTTCTTTACACGCAATCGGTGCTGTTAGCAATTTAAACCTTTGAAGGCAAATGAGCACGATATTTATGTTTGTGAATTTATTGGGTGGACTCAACTCGGGGCTAGTAATAAGTGTTTCCATATTTACTAATAAACAGGATCAATCAAACTGAGTCTGCAGTATTTTTATATTTGTGACTTTTCGTGTACGGTAGCTTTTTATAAATTAATAATGACCTTGAAGTCAACACGCCTGCCTGACTGATCGACAAAATGATACATAGGAACGTTTTAATCAATGATATTGCACACAGTTTTGTAAAGGACCGAAGAGTTATATATGTTTCACAAGTAGACATGTTTAACTGAAACAAGAAATATTGTTTAATTTAAGATGAAATTATATATCTTTAGATTTACAGGTTATGATTTTTTTGTGTTGTGTAACGTGACTGTGTGAAGCCAGCCCAGTGTCTTAATCCCATAACAATGTTTGCCGTTTGCATAAATCCAAACATATAACATAAGTTTGGTCGAACTCAAATAATTTCTTGGGTCTTAATGTAAAACACAGACAATGGCAAACAGGTTCATTACAAACTTAACATGTTTGTGATTGATACTCGTTGTAGCTTATTTTAGCATACGATTCAATGCGATAAGCTTACTTTTGCTTTTATTAAAAAAATAAATTCTAGTTTATGGATGAAATCTTAAAATTGTTGTTGTATTCGCACGTCGTTATTTAATTTCATACATTTCATAAGATATTGATCGTAAATGAATACCATGACCCTTGAAATTTTTTTCAAAATATTTAGATATAAGAATAAGAATTTATATGTTAGATATGATAACATGGATGGGAATTGGTAACATAACAAACACCTCAGTCACTTTGAAAGCCATCAAACACGACAAATATGAAAATATTTCATGCTCGGCTTGATTGAGCCTGTTCATTGGTAGAAATGGAAATTCATATAACTGCCCACGCCGACTAGCTCTAGGTTGAGCGCAACTCAATATTAACACCAATAAACAGTGCAAAAGATGGTATGCATATGTATGGCATGATATGGCGGTAGAAATGGAACCATTCAAATTAATGCAATCCTATGTCCAGTGGCGTAATGTCCCCAGATAAAAGAATGGGTTTGCCCTAAACGAGGAAACAATCGGAGATAGATAAAAAATATCTGTACATAAACCTCTGCCATTGTAACGCATCAGATTAACCAAATATTCTACTCTTAACAGCTACAAAACAGGAGTTTCGCAAATGTAATTATAAGTAAAACCAGTGCAAGGTCTATTATTCAACCTAAAGCTGTGATCAAAATCCATCCGAATACATTTTTCAATAGGATGATTGTCGTGCCACATTGACGTATCCATGGGCACCGAGCGTCCGTCCGAGAATTTCCATATTCCGTCAGCATCGTTGACACCGTCCACCCAATAGCTACCTGCAAAACAGTTTCCAGTGCCTGAAAATGCATCGCAGAAAGTCACGGACAAACGAAAGGAAGCAAATACTAGGTACATTTTGTTTAAACGAAAGCCATGATACTAAAAACTTATAATAAGTTTTAATAAGGGTTTTGTTACAGGATATAGTAGTTCAATGCCTAACTGTTGTGTATTCAAATACATTTATGATCAGTCTCGATCTAACATATTTTTGTTTGTCCTTTGGCAGATTTTATGAACTTCACTTCCTGGTGGACTGAACATATGTTTAATTTGGTTAAGTATTCCGGCAATATCGTGTTGCATTTCTATAGACATATAAGCATATCAGGCGAACAAGAAACACAGGTAGCCATCTTAAATAATGTGCCATGTTGGGAATGACTAAAAAAATCCCGGACCGAAAATCATAAAACTGAGATTGGTGACCATTCTAAACTCTTAAGCATCTGATTGGCTGAAATGGAAACTAGTCTGTATTACAGACAAGCAGATGCTTGAGATTTGAGACTGGTCTCCATTGTCAGTTGCATGATCATGGGCCATGCGCTTTATTCGCCTTGATGGGATTTCGTTTACAAGTACGCCAAAAACTAGTCATAAACCACATTATGTTCAACTATTCGAAAAGTTGAAAATGAAGTAACAACAGAAATTAATACACCATTGATTGGATTTATAAATCTCCAGGATTTCGATTCAAACTGTTCAGCATATTCAATTTTTAAAGAGAATGAATATCATAAGATAATAATTCATTGTTTTTAATGCATCGAAATTTAAAACCTTGGGCTTGCTATTGATCCCTACCTATTGAGAATTTTGAAATGTATTTTTTCTGAAAACCTAAACAATTCTATGAATTTTGCAGTAAGTTTGAACGCTGAACAGTAGGGCGTTTTCCCGTAACGCCTGTTTGAAAATGTACAATGGTGATTTACATAAAGTAATTATATTTTTCATGAATGCATGTATGTATGATTTTAACAATGTGTTTGAGATAATTCACCAGCAGCCTCCTGTCAGTTAGAGAAAAACTGAAAATTGAATATTCCCGCACATGCAGGGGTTGTCAAACCTAGATAAGTCAGCCTCCCCACGCAGCCAAAAACCAAAAACCAAAAACTAAAATGGAAAAGAGAGCATGGGTTTATTAAATTATCACTTTTAAAATAATCACAACAAACAATAAACGAATATGAAAACCCTTGTGTGTGTGCATTTGAACGGTCAGTGGAAAGACAATACATCATTCGGGTTCAAAAGCAAGGTCTATGCTGCACCAATCTCGCAATTGCTTCCAAAAGGTTTTACATATGAACAAACAAGTTGTTCTGGTGAAATAGCTCCACCCCTCTCATAAACTCGATAACGATGCATCCAAAATCACAAAAACATATTAGACAACAGTAGTAGTAGCATTGTCATAATCACTCAATGACCTCGGCGAGACCAGCACCCTTGTCAAATCATTAAAACCACTATGGCAGGATCGAGGTTCTAGGTTATTTTCCAAGATTTCTCCATAAACCTTCATACATCCTTAAACAGCATTAGTATAATTCAGCTCATTTCTATCAATATCGATAATAGTGTATCACTCACACTAGAAGTACATTATTAGACGCCTTACCAGCAGGTGTTACAACAAATCTGTTCTGGAAGTCTTAAATTCCCCTTTTCAAATAACGAAAGCTTAAACGTGGTCGCGGTTGTGATAAAGCTATGATTCTTTATAGAAAGATTTACGAGTGTCAAACTGAAATGAATATTTGATTTTGACAAAAAGAAAGTGTATTCGGCTGAGCATGTTCTCTGCAGAATGTCATTCATTGTGAAATTGCAATAAACTTGAACTACCCTGTTTTAAGGATACGGATGGTATGTACAGCGCTCTGCATGCTTAGGGATTACCCATCTACAGATGATTGTTATGCTTACATGTATTGTTTGCATGGCGGTGGAAGAGTTATTAAGTTGAAGTTTTAAAAAGATCTGGAGTAAGAGAACCTAGAAGCTCGATATGTTCCTTGTTTTCCTGTTATTATTTACTTTCTAATTTGATTCCGCGGGCTCTGTTTTAGGTGAGGTCATTGAGTAATCTCTTTTTTTGCTAATAGGCTTTTTTGTTTGAAATGTTTGTGAGCTATTACGTGCAAATTGGCGACTTAATTGGTGATTTGACCCTAAACTAACAAATGAAGCAACTTGTTTGATCGTATGTAATCCTTCCCTCTCTACTTTTTGGCTGTGTGGAGAGACTGCGGTTTTTTTTTGTTTGTGACTATTTTTGATATGTAATTTTTACTATTTTTTTAATAATGATTTAACTAGAACACATTTGTAGTAAATCTACAATGTAGTTGAATTTCGATAATTCATCAAGCTTAACCAATGAGCTAGTAGGCCCCAAATTCTGGCATGTAGTGTTCGCTTCATCTTTGGATACATCTTGGCTACCAAACACAAGTTTTGCCGACCATGTCGCTTCCAGCTGACTTGCATTGGGACAAACTGCAAAATAAAAACACAAGACCAAACAAAACAAAATTTGAATTATCAATTATATACAAATGTATTCTCCATAACGCAAACTAAAATTATACATTTGTAAATAGGACTAAAGGCAAAACTTCAGTAACAAAAGAACACAATTTTTAAATTTATCCTTATGATCTTTCTGTAAGAAACAAAGAAGCAACATGATAAGGGTTGAATAATTATAAAGTTTAACGAATGTTGCCAGAGCTAACCGTCGGTTATTATACGTTCTTTGAATTATAATATTTCCGGAAATACATTTTATCGCTAGGATGATTTCATTGCAACCTCTGTGTATTTTAAATCCTGACATTTGCTTTCTTTAATTCTGTTTGCCCGTTCAATATCATTAGCATGTTTTGAGACGGCTGGACGGTAGTTTAGATTAAAAATGAGTTGTATTACCCTCTTTAAAAAGAAATAACAAAAATAATTACTTTCTTACTCAATAAGATGAACGATAGCAATAGCAATAATTGTTTAACTTAGTTGTGGTAATTAAAGGTTAAGTAAATATATTGATCCTAATTTCTTTTAAACTTTTACTGAAAATGTTTAAATACGACGAGGTCACGAAAACTTAACACATTTCATAAATTATCACAGCACGAGCACGGCATATCTAAAATACCCGGTTTAATTGATGATAATGAAAAAAATGCGCGTGCTGACGCAACCCCCAGCCGTCTGATGGTTGTGCGAACAATAAATTAGTTCAGTGATATTTTTATATTTCATTTATAACATACCTTCCGGTGTGTGTGTGTTATAACAAACCTGACATATTTGATATAACTAGATATATATATTACAGCCGAATCACGAATCATCCGCGTTTTTAACAATAAGAGCAAAGGAGTAGGTTCACGAAGGCCTTATATTGGCCTAAAATATGTAAAATTTTAAATTTTGTTACAGATCTTAAATTTTAATGCCATTGAATACATAAATAGTTATACTTTTCATATCTTAAAATTTTATATTGATTACTGCTAAAGGTGTTTGACAAGGGGCCATCAAAATTGCTAAAAATGTGCAAAAATTCATATTTTTGTCCATTTCACAACAGATTTTAGAGGATTTCGATAAGGGCACACTCCTCGACCAAAATCAAATTTTGACCATGAATTCAGCACACATTTATACAAAGAAAATTCTTTAAATTAGTTTGGTCGAAGCTTGTGCCCAATATGATAATCACCAAAATATGATGAAAATTTAACAAAAAATTGCTTTTTGTCAAACATTTTCAAATTTCAGACATATATGACATACTTATTTTTTTTATTTTGGTTTATGGGCTCATCTTCACTTTTGATCTTTTCAAAAAAAACCCAACCATTATAGATTATAAAAAGCACACTTTCAGTGATGTAAATGCAATTTGAAAATTTGAGATAATTTTAGGCAAATTTTGAGCCTTCGTGAATCTACCCCTTTATAACTGTTACAATAACCCGATCACGCCAAGCAAACAATCATTTTTACGGAACTGAAACAACCCTTAAGGCCTCCTCACACATAGGCGAATCCATTCAGCGCAGCCCGACGAATTGGGTAAACTTGTCAATACTTGCGAATTTTGAACGAAACTTTTCGAAAATTTATTACATAATTTGAAATATAACGAAAGGCAAACGTAGTGGAACTATTAGTTGCTGATGATTTACGAAGGGTGTCGAAGGGTTACTGTTTCTCGCTTAAATGTGTTGGGTCGCGCAAACAATCTGTGTTAATTCTTTTAGCGAATAGGAACGCAATCATACGAACCGATGCGCAGTTTTGCGCACGCTTCCGATGGCGTCCGTTGCTTTACGAAAGAGTATTTTCGCATCCGGCCGTTAACGGACGCTAAACAAGACTGGAGAAAGCCAAGAGGGTCAAATTTTAGTTTTTTTCATGAAAGAAAATTCGTGAGTATAATATCTTGTATTAGTACAATTACGTCTCTTGTAGACATACTTTTTAAAAGATTACTTATATTTTGTATGTTCTTCTATCCCTTTTATTAGGAGTTGTCGGAGAGGCGGCAGATAGGTCTACACTTTTATTATTATTAGGGATGGGAACGGATATCTAAATCACTATTCGGATAACCGTATCCGGTATCCGGATAATATCCGAATAACCGTATCATTTTATCGACCACAGAAAATTTTGCTGATTTAATATTTTTAATTTAAAAAGCACAAACGTTACACTATATCGCGATCGTTTGAGTCCTCGACCAACCTACCGGGTATATCACGGAAACAAAATATAAGTGAAAATTCGGACCCAACGACTTAACTTTTTAAGTCAATAACGAGTTGAAAAAAATTGAGCTACCGCGAAAAGGTACAATAAAAGGTTCGATAAAATTGGAGTTTTATTTCACGTGGACGCTTGCAAGCGCATACATAATATTCTTTTAACGAAAAATACGCATATAGTCATATGCACTCATATGCAAGGCGATTCATTTTACGAAAATCGGCCTGCACAGCAGCGGAACATGTAAAAACACAGAGTTTACAATAACTACATGAACAAATGCTGTGTAACGAATTTATCGATAAATCACATGTATCGGGTTAAAAATACATGTAAAAGTTATGGTAATAGTTTATTGCATCATCTTATATTTTTGAATATCGGCGACTAACGTTAAATGATTTTTTCCTTTCAAGTCTTTAATGCGGTCATGTCAAAATAACAAACTGTCAAGATTATATTTGCTCAAAATTCTGTTGCAATAAATTGTCAATAATCTGAGGTTTGTTTTCGTTAACGAAAATAATCAAGTTGTTGCAACTTGACAGGTGTCATTTAACACGCTCTGTTCAAGGTACACCAATCAACAAAACAAAAGATCACGGTCTGGAATACAAATCTTCCGGTCTCCCAATTAACCACGATACAAACAATTAACACCTCTTTGTCAACCCTGCTGAGACATCCTGGTCGAGTTACGCCTGGGGAAAACCATGTCAGTATCGAGATTAGTGCAAGCAGTGTAGCGGGTTTTAGAAAGATTTACCAGTTTAAGTTATATTTTACAAACCTTGAACAAAATACTGAAACTAAATTCGTACGAATTTGAGGGTATTCGGATACGAGAATGGTATCCGGATGCGATCTTACTATTCGGATATTCGGTTATCCGGATAACCGTTCCCATCCCTAATTATTATTACAAAGTTCTGATGTTTATTAACAATCGGCTTGCAAATCTTAAATAAGGGGGTTTTAAATGTATTTTTTTTAAACTTTATTTCATATTTTGATATTTACATTTTGCTACATTCCATTATTTGAATTAGACTTTGAGTTAACATTTGATGTCACAACTTCCCATTACTTTGCTTGCTGTGATGTAGCCCCTGATAATGACAATCGTGATAACCTCCAAGCTGCGATCTCTCCTCCATCCAAAACAACTAAACATTTACAAGTTTATTAGAGGCCGTGTAGACGTGGAGCCTGAGCACGTACCATCTGGAGAAAACTGCAGCAGGCCGGTTGCTGAGAAAACCTTCTCTGAAGTAGTCAGAGGAATTTTGTAACGCAATGGTATTTGTCGGGAACATGTTGATGAGACTATAACAGCTCCCTTTACACCCGAAGAACGGAAACAAATGGTTGATGGTTTCCGCAAGAAGTGGATTTTGTTGCTCCCATTGATTGCAAACAAATAACCATCAGAAAGCCAGCCTGCTCTGCTATCTTATATTCTTATTTTTCCTATAAAGAAACACTGTTAAATGGTTTGATTTCGCTGGGGTTAAATTTCGCGCTCTTGCCAAAGCGCGAAATACGCGAACATTAAACCCGCGCGAAATAGAATAATTTAACTGTACACCACAGCTACAATTTCAATAATTAATAATGCAGTGAATTCATTTATTTTCTATGGATTCTAAATTTCGTGTGTAGGTCGATCCACGTAAGTGTAATTTTACCAAAAACCACAGAATTTACTGCCCCCGAAAGTAATGCTTTTTCATTAAGTTGATCACAATTTTTATAGCAGACTTAACTGACGAAATTACGGTTGATGTTGACGGGGCAATTATAGGACTGTCTTTGCTCGATTTTATAAATATATGTTGTCAAAATAAGCAATGAAAAGGATTTAACTATTAGCATATTCGGACATGTAGCACTACTTTTAATGCAAATAAGTTGTCGTAAGCATAACACGTCTCTATTGACCCAGTAATGACCTTACTAGCCAGGAATATCAAAACTGGTGTAAAGGACTACTCCGAGACAAAATCAAAAGAGAACCATGACAAAATATTAAACTATTATTCTATTTTTCTGAATCAATTTCTCTCTTGTTGAGATATATAGGTTTGTGAACTTGAATTCGCACGAAAACAACTTCATGTGCACACTGCTATATCTGATGCTAAACCATGTATCATCCGGTTGCGAACAGGTTGCACACACTGCCAAGGGACTGTCCAACTTGAGTTGGCTGCTCAGATTTATTTTCTTTGTATGAACTGCTATATAGAGATGAATCGTGGTCTAAACGTGGGTGGCAAACATCGCTTAAGAGATACAAAAAATAGATGTTCATGCAAGAACTGCAAATTCTCATAATAATTGTAGTAATACGGTATAGTTAAGTAACTGTTAAACTTCGTGTCGCACAAATGGGTTTTAACGGTTGAGAAAGCACATGTCAATAGTTTTGCGCGCTCTGCATGTGACATATACTGATGCGCCATTTGTATTTGTAAATAAGTGCTAAAATCTAGTACCATTTAATTGGATCAGTTGATTTCGACTTGCCAAATGTTTCAGGATGAAAGAAAGATGGAAACTCTCGAACGCCAAAATGAACTTAAAAAAAACAACTTGGCACACATACTTTCATTAATATCTTCTTTTTTCATACGTTAAGCAAAGTTAAAACAATAAACAAAACTCGCTAGATTTGAAAATCCTTGAAAATTCTATTTACATCTTAACACGAAATTAAGCGAAATACACAGCATCAATTTAAATGTCCACGTTACTAATATAATACGTAATGGCAAGAATATGCGAGGTCTTTTGTCTGACAAATATATAAAGTATGTGATAATTGAAATTGTACGTTGAGCTTGGAAT
The DNA here is from genome assembly GCA_038501625.1 of Corbicula japonica. Classification (NCBI taxonomy): domain Eukaryota; kingdom Metazoa; phylum Mollusca; class Bivalvia; order Venerida; family Cyrenidae; genus Corbicula; species Corbicula japonica. The sequence goes on from JAZAYU010000055.1 coordinate 1,292,229, forward strand.
TTCTGGGTCCGCTAAATAGATGCCAAACCAATACTTAGTAAAAACTTATATTATTCTTATTATTCTTATTATTCTTATTATTATTTTTATTATTATTATTATTATTATTATTATTATTATATTTTTGTCAGTATCATATTATTTCGACTTTTAAATTGAACGATGACGATTTCTTAGGCCCTCATTGCATATTCTAATAAAATAAATGTATAACGATGAATGTCAGGTAAGACAGATTGATCGAACGAAGTCTGCATTGTTTCCTAAGTGGAATTTCCGAATGGAATGAGTCCTATCGGAAAATAAGCAACAAATTCCATAAAAAATAGGTACAGTAGCAACATCACTCTCAGATAAAACAGTAAGCGTAAATCTTAATGTAACCGAATGAGTCATACTGTGATAAAACTCCAAACTAAATTGAAAAGATACTATGTTACTTAACCATTCATTTTTATTCCAATTTAAAAATGTGCTTCTCAACAATATAGGTACGGCATTATTGCATTAGTAAAGGCAAATATTTCACAAATATATATATTTGTAGCCCTGCCTTTCTGAAACACGAAGAACATCGGACCTTTTATATCATTTGACTGGTAATTAAATACGAACGTAGAATAAATAGCCGAGTAGAGTACCTAGACAGGGCAACCCAGCGTACTTACACACCAGAACTCACGAATTTAAGCGAAACATCTAAAGACCGATGATGATACCATTTAAACCTCACTTGTCAAAATTTAGTTTCTCCTTTTTATAAAGTTTGAGTAGTATTTTGATGTTTTTTTCTGTAACACTGTATAGGTATCTGCTTATATTACGTCAAAACAGCTAGAAGCTACATACAGTCAGACGAAAACATGATTATTTTTGCACGCACCTGCGCGTTTTTCGGCTTCCAACTTCCGTAATTGTTGATCTTTTTTCCTTTATTTGTTGTTCTACTTCACGTGTTACATCTTCGTCTGATGGTAAATCAAGTTTCTTTGGTTTAGCTATTCCAGAGCGTGTGCTTTCATTGTTTCCCATTGCTATATACCACAAATTATACCACAGATATGAGTTGTTTTACAGTTTGATAACAGTTTGATCTTATTTAAAAGAAAACCAAATCGATTATGAGGGTTGTATATTATGAATAAACAATATACAGATACGGTTACAACATTACATAGGTTTTACCACGTTACATACCCAATGTTTTACCCAAAGAACCACATACTAAAACTATTCCATTTGTAAAACACCTTTTGCATTCTAACAATAATGCTACCTCTTACGATTAACCCTGCATGTTCTGTGCAAAGGAAGTGTTTTAAACATCTCTTTAAATTTCAAATATTTCTCAAAAAATATCCAGAGTTAAATTGAGAGTTATTAAATTGTGAGCATATTATATAAGTTTATAATAAGACAATATTTTGATTTTCTCACTTACCTTTACAAGAAATTTATTTATATTATACTGCAAAGAGACGAAAAAAACAAAAAACCACTGACGTAATACAATCGTATGTATAATTCATTTAAATTAAATCCATTGTTAGTTTTCTTACCTTGTAAACGTTTACACTAGTGTTTTTTAGAATTGTTTATATTGCTGATTTATTTTGTTCATTAACTTTTATTTGTTTAGCAAACCTATGTATTTTAAGCTACCCAAAACGAATGCAATAATATGCTTTAATGTTAGTGTCACGAATAATCTATCACTTTAATTGTAAGATAACTTGTAAATGAACGAATATATAAATAACAACTAGGGAATTCGCTTTGCAACGTACTGTCAACAGTAAATATTTGCGCATACAATATTTTGCGTTTTGGCACTGTCGGACATATTCGCGAGTATTTATTTTCACGTTTTCTGATTTCCGAAAACAAATTTGCGGAACTGCTGCACCTACGTAATATGGACTTTCCACTGTTATGATTTTATGTTACTTGTATCATCGTTTTTGATCAACTTCAGTAAATTAACAAAGAAGAATATACCCAAATGCAGAAACTTGACACGTTGAGCGTGGAAAAGAAGCTTCTGCCATCTATCTTTTCAATCATGTATAGAAAATGATGTAAAGAAAAGCAATTTTACCAAGTAAATTCGCGAAATCTTGCAAATAAATCCGTTTCGTTCGCTTACAAGAATTAAGCGAAAATAAATTGATCGCGAATATTTGTTGACCGTTGAGGTAGAGCAATCTTTTTTAGACGTCTTGTAATTTATAGGAACATTGATGTGCATGTACAGTTTGGCCAAATTGCATCCATAATTTACAAATTTTTGTTCCAGAAACTTATTTTCTTCGCAAATATGTGACATTCTAACCCAAAATAGAATTTTGACCTTTGAAGTAGGGTCACCACTGTACCCTATTTAGATGAACACTTTTGACTGAAATAACTTTCTGAATTGTTATGCTAAAGAAACTCATTTATGACCTTCGATAGAGCGATCAATGTACGCGGTTCGTCGGGATCGGAAATTAATAAAAAATAAATTATCATACGTAGTTATTGAAATTAAATCATTGGTGCTTCAAGAAATAATTCTTGAGCAAATAAATTGTTTTCACGTTAAAATAATGCATTGTTACATGTATTATCAAACCAGATATGTATTGTTTATCTTAAATTTATAAATATATTATACAATTTAAATTTAAGTGTCCCGACTTTTCTGAGAATATACTGAGATAAGAATGTCTGCAAGATTATAATTCGATAGAAGTTTTTATGCCCCTACGAATAGGGGGGGGGGGGGGCATATTGAGTTGCATTCATCCGTCCGTACGTCCGTCCAAGCATCCGTACGTCCCCAAAATCTTGTGGCATCAACTCTCCATTAACTTTCAGGCCGATTTTTTCCAAACCTACACTGATGATCAAGCAGGATGTTTAGATGATGATAAAAAAAAGATTTTCCTGAGGCCATTTTACCAGAGTTATGGCCTTTTGTTACAAATATTGATGTAGAAGTGGGGCATCATTGTCCGAGGACACGTTCTAGATTGTTTTTAAGGTGGATGGACACGTTGCTCAGCCAGTTTTGACTTCCAAAATTAAATATTATCCAAATCTTATGAAATTTTGTCAGAATTATGTGTGATGATTGCTTTTAAATTGTTTAAATCTGCAAAATATTTCCACTATCCGATGGAGGTCTTTGAAAAACAACCCCATCTATCGAGGCACCCTGATTTCCGCCATTTTTCCCTAAACGTAAAGATTTAACTATGTAGTTTACGCCAAAATGATTCGAAATTTGCCCTTAATATGCACCAGTACAAGCATGGGTTAAGTTAAACCTTTCAATTGAAACATTCTATGAAGTTGAAATATCATAATTGCGAAACGGAAGCTGCTGGGCACTGTTTTAGCGTACCCCTACTGTCTTCGACATATTATAAGCGCGAAAGCAGACGGTGAACTATCGTTATTTTTTTAATATGTTATTCCCAGATGTTTATTTTATGAAATATGAAATAAAAAATGGGTTTCTTCGGGTTATCTTTAGCGTAAAGATAAAAAGAACGTAAATTCAGAGTTTTGCGTTCGGATCAACGCCGACGTCATAATTTAAAATAATACCCGACGGCGTGTTAACGTCTATTTAATGTTGATTGCTGCATACAATTAAAAGAAAAAAAAGAAAAAAAAAAGAAAAGAAAGAAACAATCTGTCCTCATATGACATGTTCGTCAGCAAACAGTTGGTGACAAAACAGCGTCGAAGGTACTCGCGTACACGTATGGGTTTACACGCGAAAAACATAGAGGTTGCTTACAATCTTTCAGGATTAGGACTTGTAACATAATCAAATATAATAAAGAACAAAATGGCCAAACAAGCAAAGACAGTTTCTAACTTTACAACATACTTTGATAAATTATATTCTTCATTTCTGCTGATGAAATTTCTACAAAAAAACATAATACTCAACAAAAATGGAAACCTGACACTTTATATTTGGTGTATTTTCCTGGAATCAGATCTAAAGCTAATTGAATTGTGGTATGTAATTAAAATTGTGCATGTTTTGAACTTAATTATGCATTTTGATATTTTTGGTGCATGAAACAAGTGATTCAGTGGTTATTTTCTTTTGGATGGTGCAAAAATATATAGATTTTGAATATGCACCTCATACCTATTCAAAGTTACAGTGTCAGGTTTCTTTTTTTGTTGAGTATATATTGAGCATATATTCCATACATGGAAAAACCCAAAAGTGTACACTGTCCTATGATAACAAATTTTATAAATTTAAATGTTTGAAAAACAATAAAGAGTATATATTTGTTAAAGGGATTTTGATTTGTTTTAAATACGAGGTAACACACACAGAGTTGAACGATTATTCGCTTAGAGGTTTAAAATATTATCATTTCAATTATTTACGCCGTCGGGTATTAATTTAAATATGACGTCGTTGACCCGAACGCAAAACTATGAATTTACGTTCTTTTTATTTTTAGGCAAAAAGTAACCCGAAGACACACATTTTTATTTCGAACAATATAAACATTTGGCAATAACATATTAAAAAATAACGATAGTTAACAGCCTGCTTTCGCGCTTATATTATGTCGAAGACACTATGAGTACGCTAAACATAGTGGTTTGGACAATATTTAATTTTTGACGTCAAAAATGACTAAGCAAAGTGCCCATCCACCTTAATTTTTAATTGATAGTGTCTCTAGCTGGGAGCGAACCCGCACCGTCACGGCGTCAGCGCCTAGCCCTACAATTCCTGCGACGCAACCAACTGAGCTTACCGGGACAACCCCAAAAATGGTTGATCGGATAGCCCTGATATACGTAACAAACACTGCATGACATCGGTAACGAGTTATTTTACTGATAACAGTACTGACTAAATGTACGGGGAGACGTTTTACGGCCGCCACACTGCACACATAGCGCTACTGTGAATTTCAATTGATAGTGACTCTAGCTGGGAGCGGACCCGCACCGTCACGGCGTCAGCGCCTAGCCCTACAATTCCTGCAACGCAACCAACTGAGCTAACCGGGACAACCCCAAAAAAGGTTGATCGGATAGCCCGGATATACGTAACAATCACTGCATGACATCGGTAACGAGTTATTTTACTGATAACAGTACTGACTAAATGTACGGGGAGACGTTTTACGGCCGCCACACTGCTAGTGTACAGCATAAACATTTCTTCATACAGATTTCTATTGATGGGTTCCCTACTCACTGGTCTCTTACTCTGGTGTGGAATGGACCAATGTCGCACGGAAATTGTAAGTTAAAAAGCATCGATCGCTGCCAGCAGCAAACAATTTTTAATTGTATTTTTGGGGCAGAGGTAGGCTTTACAATACAAGCCAACTGTCAGTTCTACTGAACAAGTAAACAGCCTGTAACGAGTGAGTTACTGTATTATAACAGACAATTAAATGTTACTTCTATTCTTACTTTCTGGGTTCCTTTGAATCGTTTAATATATTTATTTCTTTTTTGCACTAATGCCTTTCTCTTTTTGTGTTTTTAGATTTGCAATCATGGATTATCCATTTTTTTGTTTATTTGATACCAGAATACTGTTCTAAAATCAGGGAAATTTTTAAATAATAGAAAGATTCTTTACATAAAAATATATTCAGTGGTACAGGTATATCGATTAAATTGAAAAGCAACATGATTTATATTAATTTATTAAAAATGTGTTCCTTAATCATGTAGAGCAAAGGTGATAGCATTTGGAATTTTTAAGTCCCATGAATGTTCATTGTAATGATAAGATAACTATCAAGGAGGACACCCACATTTTACACACAGATATTGAAAGGTCTATTTCAACGAAACAAAATGAAACTTACTAGTAATTAACACAGTCAACGAGTTCCTTAAATCAGTCATGTTAGGTTATGATGCTTTTTTAATAAAAGAAAACAAATAATGTTTAGTTAAAGTTTTGACAAATATTCCAACTCACCAGATACTTACTCTGAAAAAAGTCAACATTTTTTTATGGAAGATGAAATACTGAAAATGTCACCATAACTAAACATTATCAAGGTTGGTGATATTATTTTGCATGTATTGTAGCTAATGAGTGTATTATAAATAAACCATAAGTTTGAAAATAAGTTTTGTATCGGAATAAATGAAACGAATTGATTGAACCAACAAACAACATTTGGTTTTTTAGCTTGATAAATATATTGAAAAATAACAGAAAATGAATTGTTCAAGAATGATAATTATAACTGTTTTATATAGCATATTTTATGTGTTATATTTGTTATTTCGATGTATAAATATTTATTTTAAATGTGTAAAACATAAAATTATAAAATACTTTTTCAGGACAGTCTGATTTTGGAATGAAAACAATAATATAAACATTCTGATTTTATAATGACTTCAAAACCAGTCAATGTGGAAACCATTAATAAAATCAATAACATACTTTACGACTGTCTTTATTACAGAGCGTTAAGCGGGAAGATACATGTATAGATCAAGTGGTAAGTCGAAGGTTATAATAATCACATGTATCCGTTTGTATTTTATTTACTGAATTTAAGTGTATAAATTCCGTCGTGTTGTTTGGTTATATCCTTCGAAGTATAAAGCAAAAGTAAACAAAAATGGCTTTTTTTCATTTTTTATATCCAGTGATCGGGGGATAAATGTGAAAGTCGGTTGAATACGTTTAGTAATTACAGGGAATGGGAAATGCAGATGCATAAAAATGAGATACCTGTAAATAAAAAGTTGAACAGAGCTAGGAAAATTGAATAAAGAGTCAAGGATTTGATGGCTCTCTCTCAAGTAAAACAGGTCATGCAACGATACTGCAATGATACTGCACCATTTTCGCAGTTACTGAGATGTATGAAACTAAAGCCCAGCACTAGGTCTTAATTTCATTGTGGAACGAAAAGGATGGGGTGTTTGTCACTGTGCTATGACCTAATGATTTGCATCGCTTTTGTTCACTTTTTACCTCATTAAGTTTGAAAACATGGTACTCCGAGTTTATCCAGACATTATGAATCATTTACTTTGAGACTGAAAAATACCACCTTATATACAAATTGCAAAGATATCCTGCAAGGTAACTATTGGCCATAGCCATTTATGTTTCAAATCTCACCCGTACGCTCTCTGCAGCCTCTGATCCTTTCTGGTTTTTTAATCTTTTTGCGATTATGCATCGACGAATTGCATCGACGGATTGCATCCATTATTATTTAAAAGCCTTCAAACTACATGTATTTTTGGTAGTAAGAATATATAATTGATAATCAACACAGTTCTCGCACGTCTTAGACTTCTGTCATATAAAAGTAAGATAGGAGAGATTCATTTTCAAAAGAATCCTATTGTAACGTTTTGCTACAATGTCACGTACTTTCTGTAAACTAAAGGCATGCTCTCCTTTCTTCTACGTTTGACTGTTAGAAGCGGTTTTTGAATGTGGCTAATTCTGATATGCATATTTCACTTTTTTATAATAATTTATTCTTAAAACGATATTGGGACTAGACCTTAATATATATTTTTTGAACAGAACATTCCTAGAGACATGATAAACGACAAAATATTACTTAACAAGTAAGTATACAAAATGACCAGGCAAGAAGCGTAATCGGAGAAAAATCGAATAAGAACAAAAACGCACTTGGAATTGATCGGCATATTCGTTTGGATCGCAAGAAGCGTAAAAATACACATCAGTTCGTCGTGTTCATAATAAAGCATATTTTGATCCCAAATATTAACATTCATGTTCTTTTAAAATTAATTTAAATATGTAAAAAAAGATTTCTTGATTCTTGCATGTTCGCATTTGCATTCAAGGATGTTTTACTTTTATCATTTTAACACCAATTTACATTTAATCATGACATTTAATATACTTTTGTTAAAATTTAACGAACAATTAATATTTTAAAACCTGATGTTGAGATTTATTTGCATATATGTAGGACTCAGATCATGGGTGGGTCCCTTATCGTGGGCCGATTTCCAAATCGTGGGCCGATTGCAAAATCGTGGGCTAATTGCAAAATTTTCATCTATGCAGAATATAAGACCGATCAAAAATAACAAACTCATATTAACATCTTAATATAGAATTGTTTAATCGTTTGATTGATAAAAAACAATAAACAAGTATGCCTGTTTTAATTGGTATCTGTTCAGCTCATGAACAGATCCGTCAGCAGCATCTGTGATAGTGTAAATTTTTCCGGCGTTTGTCGGTAACCAATGCACTTTCCTGGGCGACAAAAAAACAGACTTAATGTAACTAGTCCCTGCTGCAAGAGCAGGATTGAGTCTGTAATATATGTTTTTCTCCGATGTTTAGGTAGAAGGAGACGTCCTCCGTAAGGGACTGGCTGAACTGTTCCAATGGGTACATTGTACTATGTAAATCGCGCACTTCGACACTTGACTCCCGCATTAGTTTCTGTTCCTAAAGAAAGCAAAATTAAGAAAAACAAATTGAGTGAAATGCAATGATCTATAAAGTAATTACAATTGAGTGAACTACACCTACGACCGCAAGCATCGCCGAAGCAACGTAGTGACATGCCAGGCGAGGCGTTCGGATTGCATAGATCGCGGAACGACGGCGCGCACTTGTTATGCCGTCGCTCGGTGTTATATGAGCGCAATTGGTCGCCCTACGACCAACTGGATCTCCGCGTCGTACACAGATACGACAGTGCGAAAGATGTGTTTGTCGGTTGTGCATGCAGGAAGATTGTACGGCGTTCATTGAGATGTCTTCAGCGCTTGTACAGATTGTTATTTAATTTAACTGCAATTTAAACCATACTCTCTCTTTTTCTTTGTTTTGGCTGTGTGGGGAGGATGTGTCATTCTGAATGCGGCAATTCCTAAAATGCATACTTCACTTTTTTACAATGAACCGATCTGTCATGGACAAATGAAGACAATCTTAATCTCTACCATTAGTTCATGCATGAGCTGCAGTGTGCAAACGATGATCTTCATCACCCCGTTAGGGCGGTGTGAGCGCCGTGAAAGTGCAGCGCACGAAGTGGAGACACCGTGGTAGCGCAGACAATAGCCAACAAAAGCTCCGAACGCTATATACATGTAATAATCTCACATTGTTTCCCTCTTTTCCAGTTTTCGAGTTTTGAATACTTACAGGCTCGTCAGTTCCTCTTCCACAATGATCCCCAAAATGCCTTCTGTACGACTGTTTCTAATATTCGCTTACATTGGGCTGTGAATAGAAAAGTTGTAAAGTTGTTTTCATTGATCTACTGCCATATGATGAATCGGATATCAAATGTTCAGATTACGATCATGGAAATTATATTGTATTTTTTGACATTGAAACTTGATTTTGTAGTTTTAGGTAAAACTTCTTTTAACTAAAAATTATTTTAATAAAATTATGTGACCTATGTTATTTTACTGCAAAGATATGCATATAAATAAGATTTAATATATTTTTGTTGATGAATGCCTGCAAATATCACATCCAGAACTGCAAGAAAACCAACGCGTCCAGTCAAGAAACCAAACAACTTTCTAATAAACGTTTAAACATGCACACATTTAAATAATATTTTAAAAAGCCTACGAAGTACTAACTTTTACTAATGATCAACATCTACATACTGCAAACACAAGTTTTTGGGCTCGGGATGTACTGGCTGAAGGGATCCGGGAAAGGCAATTCCTTCGATGTACTCTGAAAATTTTAAACACGAAATTGTAGAAATAACTTTAACGACCAAATAAGCGTGCAAAATGTTAGTGATATTAAAAGCTTGACTTGTCTTCCAACAATGATATTTTACAACAGTACTAAAATTGACTGCTTTCCGATCACTTACGGTACATGGGACCAATTATAATGATACCTGGGCACATCATGCGAAAAGTTGTTTTTGGGAATTATCAAAGGTAAATGTAAATACAGAGTATATGCGTTTGCCAGGACTGAAATACGGGTAAGATACGGTGTGCGAATTATCATTGTTAGAATTAGTGAGGTTGAACCTTTAATTTTAAAAATACATTGGCATTTTTATAAAAAAAACTTATAATACGAGGTACAGTCAGAAAGTTCCCGGACTGGTCCTTTTAAACACATTATTGACGTCGGATCGTCATGAAATTTACCATGCATGTATTTCTATTCAAATCTAATATTAACAGGTAAGAAAAAATAGGTTATAAGAAGTATTTGGATTTATTTTTTCACATTTAGCATCTCCACAACCCTAATACGGAGCACTTTAGAATTTGCCTTATTTTGCAATGAGATTACTATATTCTTTTTAAAGTTTCTCAAAATAAAGACACCAAAACGATTTTTCCGCATGACGTCAACGGAACGTTACTAGTAAACAATAACAAAATTTCAGCGTGATCGGTTAACGTATCGCCATTTTGTGAAGTATATTTTCCGCCATGTAAACAATCTGAAGCAAGAAAATGACAACGTTAAGTGAACGTACGGAGCAGCGGACGGTGATTAAATTCTGTGCGATGTCTAGTATGACCCCAACGGATACTTGGAAATTCATGAAACAGAAGGATAGTGTTGTTAATTGTTCCAGGACTCTTGTGTTTGAGTGGCACAAACGTTTCGGGGAAGGTAGGGCGGATATCGAGGGTAATACGCGAAGCGAAAGGCCGGGAAATGATGCGCGCTCAGTCAAAATGATTAAGGACGTCCTAGCAACTGATCGGCGCAAGTCTCTTAATGATATTGCTGACACTGTCGAGCTGAGTCATGGAACTGTCCATAAAATAGTGACCCAGGACTTGAATATGAATAAGGTATGTGCTCGCTGGGTTCCTCGTCTGCTTATATGGATGTCATCGACGTCGCGAAAGTGCTCCGTACATGACATAGTGCGTTATTCTGATGGATCAGTAAACATGTTTATGTTTGTGTATTTTACATATATTTATATGTTATTGCAGTGGAATAGTTATATTTTTTATGTCATATATTTAACTACAGAATCGTACGGAAAATAAAAAAGATATTATGACAGTCCGGGAACTTTTTGACTGTACCTCGTAGTTGTCTTTCTACTTTTAAAACTAATTGGTGTCATGAAATAAAAACATTAATAATTTAATGCAAGCGTGGGCGTGGGGCGGCAGCCCCGATTTTACCTCTATATTCTGAACTAACAATGAATACATGAATTAAAATGCCGGCGGGGTTATGGGGCGACAACAAATTTTACTTACACATGTACCGGTAAACTGCAGGTGTCCCCGAGTAAGGTCGGCTGTGATCTTTCAGGTGATTTTCCAAAATACGGCAGACTAACTCTTCCTTCCTTAATGTGGCGAGAACAAATTAAAATATATTTATAAGTATATGAATGTAAATGGAATGTTGACGGATAGCTTAAGTTGTCAATTTATGAAATAGGTTTTGTGAGGCCATGTCTTTTATTGCGATTTAGTATATAAAACTATAAACCCGAACTAGATTGACTGATATTTAAAAACATAACTAAAACCAAAACAAATGCTTTATAACGAACACAAACCTGTAAAAGTGGTATTGTCCTGGGAACGCCTAAATAGTAACGACTTCTCACCATCGTAAAAATATTGGATTCCAAAATCCCCAAAATGTTATTGGTTTTCTTCTCTGGCAAATGTAGTTGCTTTGAAATCCTTTTTGGACCCCATTTCGGATTTATGTATTTTAGTTTTGCAACGTTGAATATTATGTTATATTCAGCCCAAAACAACTCCGGATTCGGGTCTTTATTTACAGATTTAGATCGATTTTAACTAGTGAAAACCCTACGTGGTCAATAAGCGCCGAGTCCATGTTTTGTTGTGTTTTAATTATTTTGACGTCGTGTCGACATCGTTTTCCCGCTCTTCAAACGTTGTATTTTGACGCCAATCGGACGTCATTCTAAATCGGCCTACGATTTGAGATGTTTACGGCCCACGATCTGCGATCGGCCCGCGATTTGGAAATCGGCCCACGATTTGGGACCGGCCCACGATCTGAGTCCTACATATATTTCAGACCACTGTGCCGGATAACCTTGATGACTTGGTAAGTCAACATTTTTTTTGCATGATCTAAATCGAACTATCCGTCCAAGCAACATTTTATGCGAATTCAATGTATTTTCAGATTCCCATTTTAACTATTGGATAGTATATATTTTAATTGTATAAATATGATCAGATTAAAAGCAAACAATATACATCAGCAGCGCAACATCCAAGTAACATTGCATTCCTATGCAAATAACAAAAATATGGTTGAAAAGGGTTTAAATTATTTCAAGTCAATGCGATTTGATATTTTTAGTATGTCTTCTTATTTAATGTAACGTTTAAATTTAGTACACTTTCCAACTTAAAAAGGTGAGTATGTTTATTATTATTATTAAGTCCTAGGTTTGTTTCGAAGGTAACCAAGATGTTCGTTTACCTGTTTTATGTTCAAATAATACATTTATTATACATTTACACATAAAAAATATTTCAGTTTGGGCAAGTGAAGGTTACAGATGATGGTTCGATTGTTATACATCGAAATGCAGTACAGAGACTGGAAATGGTTTACATTGTTGATTACTTTTTTAAATTAAAAACAAGTAACCTATCTATGAAAACATGTCAAAAGGGATCGCATTTATATTAAAAGACAATTTTGCAGAAATGTAAAAATATATTTATTTTGATGAAAACGCAACACACCCGTAATATAAGGAAATGTTTGGAAAAAGTTTAAAACATGTAAAAGGTTATAGCTATTTAGTTATGTACATGTACCTCCGTTTTAGGATAGTTTAACCAAACAAGCAGTGCCACATACTTGCATTATTCTGGGAAAATCCTATATGGTATTCAGGCAGGCAATGATAATTTCTGTTATTCATTTTAGAAATTTAAGAAATTTCAATTAGGATGATAATTTTAAGCTTTGTTTGATATGTTAAGAGGTCGCAAACATTGCAAATTGCGAAAACTGGCTAAAATTTCAAAAATGAATTTTGGGGGAAATACTTGCAAACATTAACTACATCCTTAGCTTAATACATTTCTTTACTAAAATCTAGGTGGCAATCAGTATTTCACCCAAATATCATTTTTGAAATTTTAGCCAGTTTTCGCCATTTGCAATGTTTGCGACCTCTGAAATCAATAGACAAACTATGCTGTGTAGAAAAACTGCGGATACACAAAGTTATTCACGTCTTTTCTGTTTATTAAGAGTACATGCACTTGAAGGAATACTTGTATTTTGTACATTTGTAACCATTCCCCTACTAGCCCCTGTTTTATTTTGAAGGTTATATTTCCACTGAGCCTTTTAAAATACGAAATATCACACACATTGTTTTCTCATAGCAAGAAGTTTGTAGTGATGTTTTCTTTGTAGTAGTTACCATTGGTGCAATATTTAGTCAAAACGATATTCAATATTAATTATATCTTAAACACTTAATAAACTCATCGAAAGAATGCTCAGTCTTTGCGCACAAGAAAATAAAGGCAATTTTAATATAATCCACGTGATTCGTCGATAAATTCAAAACTTTCGGTAAATTCAAAACTTTCGGTAAATTCAATCAATATGGTATTCAAAGCGCTTTGCATATCTTGTGATTCACTCATCTACAGTTGATCGATATGCTAACCTCTTTGTTTGCACGACAGTGGCAGGAGTTTAAGAGTTTATGAAGGTTTACAGTGGAATATTGTCCAAAATAAGAAAATGCAAAGATCAGACTGAATAAAAACTGTTGACACTCCTGCATTTCAGAGTACAGTGAAACCCCTCAATTACGGACACCTGACTGGGGGAAAGTGGCCGTTAATAGCGGGTTGTCCTTAATTGTGGGTTTAAATCATAAAGAAAAGAAAACTTACATTCTTAAAAAAGCGCCCATAATACCGGGGTGCCCTTAATATCAAATGTCCGTAATGAGGAGTATACTGTAGGCACATATTGTAGACTGAACTTTTGGACCTTCCTAGAAGAGTAACAGAAAAGCAAAATTTATATATTATAAGCCCCTCCCCTCCCCCCACACACATACAGACATTCGTATATATATATGCAGTCTAATCGTTAGCCTGTATATTGTTTCTTCAATTCGCAAGAATGCTTACATATCTATTGTGTGATCGGAGAGGTTCTGTAGATTGATATGACTGATGACTGTAACAGAACATTAAATAATTCTTTTACACGTTAAAACAGAACTCTACTATTCTTCCACTTTCCTAAAAGAACCATTGAGAAAACTAAACTTCGCCTAATGTTATTAAGGGCTTACCACACTCCTCGCTATTTTTCTTTACGGTTCTAACGTGTCTTACTATATGAAAAAATAAAGATACATTAGTAACACGCATTTGTGCAAAGTTGCATCGAACGGCATTTTTCCGTTATTGAGATTTTGATAATTTTCTTTTTTATCGATGAACTTGCTGGGGAGGAGTATTGTAAACCCTTAATGTATCTTTAGTTTGCATATGTTCAGACACATTAGAACAGTCATTGAAAATAATTAGATCTAAAAATTCTATCTACATTAATTCACAAAAAAACAAAACATCAGTTTTAATTCCCAAATGAGTATTATGATAATCACAACAATATGCTCTGTTTTGTTAACTTACTTACTGCTTACAAATGGGATATTTGTAAAAGTGTGTTCGACTTTAATTAACCTACAACTTTATTTGTTCTTCACACAGATTTGCTCAGAAGCGGCGGTTAAAGGCCAGCCAATTTCTATTGAGCTTTATGTCATAGAAACAGTCTTAAGTAGGCTAAAGGTATGTCGTGTTTTTATAAATAATCGTCAACTAAACCTGGCCCCTAGTGTTAAGAACTATGTGGATTGGATTTTTAAAACTTAACCTTTACAAATACATTTGTATATTTTAACATAAGAAAACGATTATTGTCGATATTATATAATAATATTGCTCAACAACGAAATGTACCAAAGATGTAAGCAAAATAAAAGTTTAGATAATTAACGATGCTATTTATGCAAAATAAGTGGAAAACTGTATTTAATGAAACGATACTTGGTAAATATATCCAGTATGATGATAATGGATCAAGGTTTAATTAACCAAAAGCAGTATGAAAATCATAAATTGGGCTTTAGTTACAAGAAACGTTATATTAAAATCTTAAAATTTAGATAAGGTTGACCTCCTTGACCTTTAACAATTAACATGTCATTATGAATCGATGACGTCTGCTTTTATCCCGTTGACACGTTATTACGGGAAAACTCTCATATAAAACTTTGTTACACTGACACATTTGACAGTGCAGAAAAGAAATAAAATACACTGACAACATGTACAACCGGTATATATCTGTTAAATTCGAACGTGAATTTATAATTTGATCGAGGCACGCCTGAGTGCAAATGTTAATAAACCCAAATATTCATTTATTAATTTTGTTTCTGATAATATGACTATGCCAATACGCATGCCATAAAATGTCAGCTACAAGTAGGCTAAGTAATATTCTGGTAGCATATAGTATCTTTTTAATTTAACAAGGTTATGAAATGGTCATTAATTTTATGTATTTTTATCATTTCAAACAATGATATAACATGCATGTTTATTATTTTATCTTTTATTATGACTGCCAGTATCTCAAACGAAAAATATTTCTTTTTATTGAAACCGATTAAATGACTTTGATGCTTAGACAAAAATGCTTTACGAAAGTGCTTCTCTGCTAACGAAAAAAAATCTTGACTGCTTTATAATTTGCTTTGCGATATTTGTTAATTCTGGACGATCTTAAGGATATGTGGTGCACTGATCTAAAATGTGTCGGCGGCGATAAATTTTACGTTGAATCGATATCATTCGGCTGCCTTCATTTCAAAACGTCTAGCATTATATAAACATGTTTTGAAAACGGTATGCATATTAACAAATAATAATGAATATTTGTTGGGCTTAGATACGGTTTTAGTTAATTATGGATCATAAATTGTTTTCTTTGTTAGACTGTGCTTACATGTGGCCGTTCTATACAAAGTCCAAGTCATGCTTCTCCATTTACAGAAGAGGTCGAAGGTAAAAAAATACACAAATTCATAAATGTCTAAATGCAAATTCCATTACTACATTTCATTGATTTTTTGAATTTAAGATTCTAAATATTCAGAAATGTTCAACTTCTTGAAGATGTAATATGCAGGTACAGAAAAATTCACAAAAAATTAAACATGGACCTCCTCGCACGGACAAAGAGAAATGGAAAAATAGATAATTACTTTGTAAAACAATTAAATTAAAAAACCAACAACATTAAAGACAATTAAAGAAATAAAAAGCTGAGGTGTTAGAACGGTCAGTGACAAAACACTCCACGGGGATAGCTTATAACTGTATTGAAAGGGCTTGTTCATGTATCGAATGTTTGTATCTTTAAAAATTTTAATGAAAGTATTTCGGAATAATATTATGGTCGCAAAACATTCACTATAATAAGGACGATGAAAATCACGTGATCCTTATGATGCATCTACATGTAGTACGTAAATGAGTTCAGATGTGTTGAGTTACTAGAGTTCAAAATTAATAGTTCTTAAGGTGACCATTAATTTCATTCATTTGTATCATAAAGCTGAATTCTATTCCTAGGTCATACCATAGCAACCGGAAAGAGGAATCGTTGTCTTGTGTCATTATCCTGAGCCGGATATTATCGAATCTAATATCTAACATGAACTGATCTATTATTCACTTGCTTTGAGAGAACTCATTCCAGCACATTGAATATCCATTGAATTTGCCAAATCAAACATTATCCTATGGCTTATAATCAATGTTAAACAAACAAATTATATCCAAAAAAAACTCAGGAAAACTATTAATATAAATTTATTTGTATTTTTGTCATTAAGCAGAACAAAACCCTGTACAAAGACGGCCTAAATTCAATGTTGAGGTTGTTCATCCGCTTCCATCAATAGCTACCAAAAGCTTTTTATCAGCGCTGACTTACAAAATGAAGCAGCTTAACATGTCTCTTGCCGATTGTACCGTTCAACGACTTAATGAAGATGATAGCGACGACAGACTTATTTTAGTGGTATGCAACAACCATTCAAGATTATTTTCAGACATTCAAAATACATTGACTGGAGTACAATGTAAGTATTTAATTTAAAGTGCTAAAAACGTCTTCACTCATTTTCCTTTTAAAATACCCATCTATAGATATTACGGCAATATTGGTAACGTTTTAATTGTCAATAAGTAGAAATAATTAATCAAAATGGATAGAGAATTACAGTACGGGTGCTTATAAATAGGTTTATGAAAAGATAGATCCATAGAGCTCCATGACTTATTTTCTATACAATGGTATTTACTGTTAATTAAAAGGGTTAAATAAACATCAGAACTTCCGACATCATAATAATTCTTTATTTTAAGTCTGCTGACATTATTTATTGTAATTTTAAAGATTTTAATATACATGTATTAGGCGTACAGGAAGAGTTTGCACTGCGGTTGTCGCTAGCAGACATTAATTCTGGAAAAAAAGTCCGAACCACTAGTATTATCAGGACAAGAAAAACTAGTTTATAATATTTTAATGATTATAATACTTTTATAACAGCTATTTTAATAGATTCATTTGAACAACAACATCAAGAGTGAAATTCTCAACCAGTGATTTGTAGTATAAAATTTTATATTTGGAAAACAAAATCAGTGTCTGAAGTGTAAAAAAAGTGAAATATGCCTATCAGGAAGAGCCACACCAAGAAAATAAGCCTGCCTACGTATATCGTTGCAAGAAATAGAGGAATCTTAGTCAGGCTTTAAACAATGTACGTAAATGATGACATTAAACATTGTAAACCTAAACGTAACAGTGTGTCGCGTGTACATCAAAGGTCAAGGTCACACATTAGGTTACAGTTCAAAGGTGATGAACAAAAGAGTTTTTGATAATAGCTTTGCATCCGCTTTCATTAAACGTGAAAAAGATCACCTTAATATAATGTGTGTCATATCCACAAGCCATGACCAATGTAGGCCTTTAGGCGGTAACCCGAAGGGTTTTTGTTTTCGTTAATTGTTTGTGGTGTCTTTGTTTGAATTTTGACATACTTATAAACACATGCTCTCTTTTGCCCTCTTCTTTTTCGCTGCCTAGGGAGGCCGTCTTTTGTGAGTGTGGCGATTCCTGATATGCATATTTCAATTTTTTAAGCAATAATAAAAAAAAGAAATAGCTATGTAAATATATTTTATTCAGAGATTAAGGATGAATGTATTTGTCATTCATATTCATTGTTAGTCATACGCTATGAATAAGCGTATTTTAAGGGGAATCAAAACAAAATTGGTCATGTCAACAAGTAAACTTTGGTGAGCCTTATGAGCCTGGACAGAAAATTTAAGTCAGACTCCCCCGACAAAACGGTGTTTAAATGTTCGGCAACAAAAACGATATTTCTGGGATGTATAAATATATTGCATGAATTTTGGTATCGTTAAATTTCAGCTGCAAGATATGGGCGAATAATTTTGCTCGTTGTGCATTGTCAAAAAGAGAAACATCTTCCAGCTATAACGGCTTTAGCAAAGTTGAAGGACACTCCAAATATCAAAGAGCTGCGTAATGTTTTGGATATGGCTTTCGACAAAAACGACGGCGATCGTGGTATTTATGATTGTGATATGAACAAAAGGGCGTTCGATGTTATTTTAGAGATGTCAACAAAGGGTCATTTTAGAGAACTAGAGAAAGAAGATAAAACAAAGTGATGAGCCAAATCACCATATCAGAAAATATGAACTCGTATTCTTATTCGTTAAACATTTAACTTTGGCAAGTATTAAACTAAATTCAAATAAATCATGATGTTTAAAAATAAATAAATCTGTTTGTATATCTGTATATCTGTTTTTAAGCAAAATCTGAATATATCTGTTTTATGTTTGATATAATAGAGATATTATTTGGGATTTTAGTATTCGTTCTTTTTTGTGAGTGGCAGCAAGATCTTGATCGTGTTGTTGTGATAGTACGTTGTGATAATATACTAATATTCCAAACGCAGTTAGATTTTGTCTTGAAACCAAATTTTCAAACGCGTGGCGCGGCGGTAGATTTTTTCCGTTTAGAAGTTGCGGAAAAATTACTTGACAGAACGCTGTTCATAGTTAATCACGCCTTTAGGGGGATTTGCTTTACGCCACACCTTTTGTTAAATTGTCAGTTCAGCATTCGCAAGGGGAATGAACCAACATCGACAAAAACTGATTGACAGAAAAAAAACCTATTTGGAAGTAGAACTAAGCATCTTCTGATAGAACCGTCGCATGACAAAAACGTCTTATATGCAAATCCGGAATCGCCGCCTTGAGATTAAACAGCCTCCTCACGCCGCCACAACGTAGAAAGGAAAAGAGAGCATTTGTTTGTAAGAGATACAATTTCAAATAAGACACCACACGCAAGTGACGCATGTAATCTGCCTCGAAGAAAAAGGCTTCAATTATGTTATAATTTTTATAAACTCACTAATTAACATGTAGTAAAATTTAATATTTTCCTTGTCTGTTAACATCCTTCTGTCACTACTAGAGACAATTGAGTCTGCAACAGTTAACTTAGTTTAGGGGCTCCAACGCCGGTTGCGGCTGAATAACCCAATGTGAGAGCTGCATCTCCTGACACACTTACTGTAGGTATTGTCAGTAGTGGGTACCACTGTGGTAGCAGTGAAAATCTGGGTCCTTTGCTGTTTGTGACTTTTCCTTTCATTGCGCTTTTAGATATCTCTTTTCTCTTTAGACTGATTGACGCCTCATGAAACATGACTAGAAATATTCCTTTGGAATTCACTAGGAATTCATGGTAGCGCTATGTGCAGTGTGGCGGCCGTAAAAAGTCTCCCCGTACATTTAGTCAGTACTGTTATCAGTAAAATAGCCCGTTACCGATGTCATGCAGTGATTGTAACGTATATCAGGGCTATCCGATCAACCTTTTTTGGGGTTATCACAAAATGATCCGCGTAAAACAAAGCCTAGACGGTCTAACAGATCAAGGGAAAGAAATCAGTTACGCCAAAATTCTTAAGATGTTCTGCTAAGACATAATTAATTTAGTAAAACCCGTCCCTATATTATGGCTTGAACACACGACTGCTTTACAACAATGTAAGCAGCAATCAACATTAGTATCATTCTTTAATTGTACATGCTATTAAGTTATATTATGTCTTTACTCCATGTTCAAAATCCTGAACATAATGAGATAGCATCATATAGACTGACTACATGGCATTGTATCACGACTTTACACATTTCTGAAGCAGCCGTCAACGTTGATCAGTAAGTGGCTAGCAAACATGTGAGTTAAACAACAGAACGACCACGGTTGCAAAGGTCGGACAATTCTAATCGTATTAAAATAACGGGAACAGATCTATATGAACTATTTTTGATTTGTGAGCGACTGTTTTGGTTAAGTGTTTCCATATTTAAAGGTTGAAACATTAATTTATCTGGATCTAAATAGACGAAAAGAAAACGTCGAAAGCCATCGAACACGAAACTAATGTCAATGTATGCTCTGTCATTTTGTTGTGGCTTTGTGGGAGACTGAGTTTTCGCGTGCAAAACGTCGCCCAGCACTTCAATCAATACTCTTATCTTTTTATCCATCACCGATTGCATTAACATTCACTTTTCCCATATCTCCCTCCCCCTCACACACTCATATACCAGCTATGCTGTATTTTACTCTCTACTTTTTAGCGTTGTGTGAGGAGGCTGTGCTTTCTGGATATGGCGATTTCTGATATGCATAATTCCCCTTTTTATAATCGCAGTAATTTTACCGTGATTTATAAGGTTTCCAAAATTTATTCTACAAATTTTAATTGCCCATTATTAAAGACGATTAATTTGAAAGTCGAGTCTGTATTATTAAATGATGAATGTTCATACGAAAAGTTTCATGATTCCCATTGCGTTTTAACTCACCTTATTAAGTGGTAAATGGTGAGCTTTTTCTGGTCATCATTAGTTACTGATTTTGGCAGGATTAGCGGCAAAGAATTTTCTACTCGGAAGGGAATTAATCCAGGTTCTTGGTTGCACCAACATCACACTTGCCTCGTCAGGATGTTCTTATATACGTACAAGCTGCATTGCATTTGTAAATTAACTCCAACCTATCTGCTACATGCACCACACAAAACGTAGGAGCTAATAGCACTGTAAACAAAAGTGAAAATGTACTCAAGTTAATTCAGCAAGAACATGATGCCACGCATAATTACACGTGCTTGTAAAATCACGTGAGCGATATATATCATCCATTTCTCACAGAGTTTGCTTTGAAGTTTTCAAACCAATCAATATAACAAGTTTTAGGACCATATAAATTGGTCACAAAACTATTAGCACTGGCCTGCACTTCCATTGCAGACAATCCGATCGAATTTTTAGCATGCTTCGTGCTTTCAAAAGCTTTCTGAAATTTACGATAATGGAATAACAGTTGTTTTAATGATTTTCAGCTCATGATATTTAAATGTTTAAAACAAATGTTTAAAATATTTATACACTTAACATGATTTGACACGAAATTCCCGCTAAGAGGAAAGAGTATTGTGTTATAACGGGTATACATACACGTGCACAGACGCACGCACTCGCGCACTAACTGATATTTCCCGGCAATAGTTTAGTCCTTTTTGTCTTATTTTTGACACGTAAATGGAAAGGGTAATACTAACCTTTTGTAAATTTTCACACTTATGTGCCTGATACATTTCGCGAACGGCACTATGTCGCATTTACGGCATATTAAACGCTCGTGTTAATAAAGGGGATTTTGTGGAGTGGGGTAAGACAATATCAGAAAGATGTAACTAGATCTTGAGCAAATACCCTAATTGTTAGGTCTGTACGGCTGTCAAGTCATGCAACTTACTCTTTCTGCCTCTTGTCCTTTCTGTGTCCACGAAATTGTAGTTATCTTAATTATTCGAAACATTGGACCGGTGTGGGCTGCAAATGTTGCGCATTTCCTGTTCAAACATTTTGTGGAGCTAATTCTAGAGAAGACCTACATGTATGATGCACATTATCTTCACTAGCGGGAATCGCAGTATAAAGGGAAAAGATCAAAAGGAATACTCGTTTTAGGACGTTTATTCTGTTCATGTTTCACTGATAAACAGAATATGGTTACAAAAGAAAAGGAGCAGCTAGTGTTGATCAATTTTGATACGTTGTAAATAGGTTTGCGCCACCAAAAGGCTTAATCAATGTTTAAAAAATAAATATTCTTATTAATTTTTGTTCGCAAAATGCATAACTTATGTTTTAGAAATGAATATTCTTATTCTATATTTTCGTTGTTAAACAAGCATTTAGTTTTATTGTGTTTGTTTTATATTCAAAACTTTAAAATGATAACATGTTTAATGATAAATGTCAATGTTTTGTCGTTGTCATCAAACTATGGAATTCTTTCAAACACTAGCAACATCACACTGGCGACTTATTTATTTTGGATAGCACAAATTGTTCGACTTCATCAAATTTTTCAATTTGCTTGTTCAAGCTTCTCTGAATGAATTGTTTATTTTTCTATTAACTTTAAAGTTGTTTGATGTTTCTATAAATATTTCATTACTTTTAATTACAGTACACACGGGGATCAGTAGCCGTTTGTTCTGCGTGCCTATCAATTGATTCGTTTGCAATACGTTACAATAACTGTGTTTGGTACTATGGCATGCCGGTGCACCTTGCTATTCACTTTTAAAATGAACATTTTCTTCTTGTTAAATGCAATTACAAGCTCGTTGCTATTTTGATAAGTGTTTTATTTACTTTAGAGTTTAGCTCTAATGAATCCAAAGCTCGAGGAGTGGTCTATGAATTATATAGATCATTTAACCGTTCATACTTCAAATACAGAAAATTAGTCGTTTAGTGCTTAATACAGTCATTAAATTTCGTCATTTCCTTCGACTAGGAGTATTTTATAGCCATGGTTATAGAGCAGATTCTCAATCATCGCGCTCAGATCAGGGTCCACACTGTTAGCCTTCCAGTCAGAGACTGCGGTAAATTCAATAAACCCTTTTGTCATGCGCCAAATTAACATCGAATTGATGCTTTGTTTTCGATCAATCTGTAAAAGTATGTTTTTAATATTAAAATATTTCATCATGTTTATTTTTTCAATAGTATAAATTAATTAAAATAAATCCTGCTGAGAAGAGAATGTGCGAAACTAAATAGTAAAGAAGTTTTACGGGGATCCGAAATTATCCATTCTGCGTGTACAACATGTAACAGCAAACTCCGTAACACAACACGTTTATTCTAGAAGTAAATGAACAGGATTGAAAGAAAAACTTGAATATTGAAATCAACAATTTTAAACCTGGCCCAATTCGTAAATTTAAAATTATTTAAATATGATCAATATGAAAGACAATTAACTAAATGGCAAACTAGAGGAGAGCTAGAGAGGGCTGCAGTCTTGACTCGGTCAATAGCAAAGCACTTAGCTAGACTAAGTTTGGAGTTTAAGCTATGTTCTAGAAACAAAAACAAAACTCTGAAAGTAATTGAAAACAACACATGAAAATAATTCATTCTTTGTTCGTGTGAACTAAACGAAATGCCAATTACTGACACGCAATCTGACCTGGGTTTGAACGAATTTCAAAATTGACAAATCTATATTAAACAGTTTGATTCTGAATTATATAATTTAATTAAGGATTTAAATTGTGTTAATCAAAATTGTTGAGCTAGGTCCTTCTTTCAGCAATGTCAATATTTCAATTTGACTTAAACCCAGACTGAAATTTGTATTTGTTCCACCATGATGGTTTTGGATCCGATTAGATGACCTGTAGGAACTTTTGCCAATTAAACGTTTTCCATAATTGGTGTCGAAATCATGAAACATAACGACCTGTATTGGGCAAAAAGCGAAAATTGCAATACGCGGCGGCATTGCATAGAAATGTACAATTTAATTGCCTGTTAGTTGTCAGGATGTTCGGTCCCTTTAATCAACTGCAGATTGTTAATGATGAAGTACTTCAACTTAGTTTTGTTTGTTCTTTTCATTTATATATGGACTGTAAAATGCTTAACGGACACCTGTTCGCCGACGTCAGTGTCTTGGCCGCTCATTATGGTCAAACATTCCATTCAAGAGTGCCAGCTGGAGTGTACTAGCAGAAAGAGTTGTAAGTTAATCAAGTTTTGTCGCCATCTTAACTGGTGTGAAGTACACACTGAGGAAGCTGCTGATTGTGTGGATGCCGGAAAGTGTGTCATCGTCCGCAGAGATGATATGGGAAACATGCCAGAATGTGTTGTTTTTTTTATTTTATAAGTTTTGAAAGGATTAGACTCCGTTTTTAATGCAGCGCGACAAATATGATATTTTAGCTTAACTATTTAAGATTCCCAATAGAAAATATTTATACAATATTTTTCTGGTTTTGATCATACACTCTCCCAAAGTTCTAATTGTTCATCAATTCTATATGTTTACAATGTGTGCTAGTTTAGTTTCTTTCCTATATCAAGAGAGGTTGTAAAAAGAATTATTTTGTCTTGGAATCAATTATCAAATTTCCTTTTAATCCTGAATGATTGTTTTCTTTAATTAATTCAATACCATTTACTTACAATGCAGTGTCAAAATTAGAATAGTCTTTAACTGAAAGGGAGGTAATTATACAATCGGGTCCTTTGAAGTGGATTTATTTAAACAAAATTGCTGCACATTAAAAAAGTTTTATGTTTTTCCTACTAACTAGATGTCCTTTTAAAACAAAACAAGCAATTTTGGGCAATTTTCTTGTTGCTTGAGCTTTCATTGCTTAAATGAATTTTTAGCAAAATTCAGGACTGTTCTAAAGTCAATAATTATAAGATAAAAGTTTAAATTGAAGACAGTTGATGTCAACTGATCACAAATAAAGAGTTAAGTCAAGGTCATTCTAATAAAAATTACGGACAAAAAATGACCAATTAGTGTTTGTGCAAATGTTTATTGCTAAGGATGCATTTTTTCTGCTTTTTCATCATTATAACTATTCGTCGGTAAACAGAATGCATTTAACTCAGTTCCAGAAATTTCTTATTTCGAAAATGATCTCCCATGTTATGTTGTATTTTTGTACAATAAATGTGATTTTCTGAATTATACGACGTGTTATGTGGCTTCATTTTTGGAAATAACGACAAGAAATACCCATCGAATCAAATCTTCGAATCTCACTATGTTCTAGTTTTGTCTGTCATTCGGGGCAAACACAGAAATTGAATGACACAATTTTATCAGTTTTTTGCCACGAATCACAGACAAAACTAGACATAATGCGACAAATGTATTGACAACCATGGGTAGAGTTCAACTTTCCACTTAGAATGCGCAAATTCTTTATTCGAAAATGGTGCACTAATTAAATACTTACGCTGCTTCGAAGATTTGAATTGATGTCTTTTTTACTTGCCGTAATACCCACAATGACGTTGCAAACACGTGGTATGGCCACATTGATATATTCTTGAAAGAATTATTCTCTAATCACGTTAAGGACAGTTATTTTCAATTTCATGAAAGTGAAAATAGTAAACCTAGCTAATTAGAAAACTATTGACTTTTCAAATTTAATAAGCAGGACAGTGATAAAAACAACAAACTTACTAGAAAAGAGAAATCAGTGTTTGTCACCCGCTTACGCGACAAGGAAGCGACCAGATAAATTGAATGTCAAACACACTGTCACTTACATCTCATATGGTTCACATAATATGTACGTCACGAGGACACAAGCTATTGGTGTCAGTATCATATTACTCGTGTGGGCATTTAAGATGATGTATTGTGTTGTTTAGTTTTTGTGAATTTATGTAAATACATGCAGAAGTTTAGGGAATGTTTAGATCTCGTTATTTTTCTTTATTTTTCTAACGTCTCTTACCATATGCAAATAGGAGATACATTAGTAACATCCATTTGCAGTTTCATTGAACGGCATTTTGCCGTTATTGAGATTTTGCAATTTTCTTTTTATCGACAAACGTGCAAGGAGGAGTGTAGTGGATCCTTAAAGTGTAATTAAAATAGTTAAATAATAATTTATTGAATAATTATTGTTGGTGGGAGCATGCCAATTTTTCAAGGAAGAGATTAAGTTTTTAAATGTAAATTTTATTCAACCGATGTGCTAACTACACCGATCATTAAATGTTAATTTCTCTGCATGGAATTAAGCACACACTTAAATATTGGAACAAAATTATATCGTAAATAAACCGAAACGGGTTTAAGCTACTGAAACAAATTATAACGTTTAACATAATGTGTAAACGCATTATTGAAGACTCGCATTGAATATTTTAAAATTACTTAAAGTATATGTGAATCTTCGTTGACGAAGAATATATCCGTTTTCGGTTTTACCCCTACATTTGTTAAATGTCAGTGGTTTTCAGCTGCATGAATGGATATTAATAATAATTAATATTATAGAACGTAGTGAAGATTATGTATAGTTTATGTTTCAAGTTTGAAGAATATAACTCCGATTCCCCTCTGGGTGATTAAAGTAATATTATCAGGTACAACAAGTAAAGGACGTTTATATTATTGTTTTATATTAGGGAGCGTTCGACAAAATTTTGACTTAACTACCGAATAAAACATTAATTTTACATAAAATAATCTAGCGGGATATGCAATTGTCCAGTCAGGGCCAACGTAGTTTCCTTCACATAACTGTTAAACTACAGGTATGTTAGTTACACTATCGCTTGGTTTACCTTACAATTCAATAATAAAAAAAATAATAAATCAATAAGTATTTATTTTATATCTAAAATTTCGTTTTCAGTTATTCATAATAATATAGAATATTGGTATATCTTAGACAATAACACTAAAAGCAATTTTACCCTTGTGGAGGCAGCTATTTCGCCATTGATGGAGTCGTTTGGTATGGTGGACTAAATGTGGATTTTGAGTTATATTGTTGATCACCTTGGCCCAAGATCATAAAACTAAGTTTTCAGATCAGTCTCAAATCTCAAGGATCTGATTGGCTGAAATGGCGACCAGTCTGATTTCCAGATTTAGTATAAAACTAAATCTTGGGCACTTGAATTTTTGAGTGCCGTGGCTGCTTTGAATATCTGTATAGGAAAATGGGTCTTCATCAAAACGAAATGAATCCAAGACGATGCGAGTACCTGTCTACTTTTATAATTCTGTTCTTTTGTTTGTTCTTAAGAAAAACTGGCAGGTCAATTTTGTTGTTGATGCATTCTAGAACATGGTTTAATGCCCAGTAATTGTTTGTGTTATCATGCTTTAGAAAGCGGATGTATTATTAATGTATTACCATCTTTCTTTTCTAACTTCTATAATGTCTTTACACGAAGGATGATATTGCTGATTGTCATTTCAGTTTATTACTCCTCATTCATGTCTGTTTTATTACGGGCTAATGACAACTGCAACAACTGCAACGAAAACCAAGTTTGTGACAGTAAGACTGGATCATGCAGTATTCAAGGTATGGTGTCCCACTAGACATGTAGAAATTTCTCCGCATAATGGTTAACATTCTTCAGGATTCTTATCTAATTGGCTACATGCAAATGAAATAATTTAAACATTTCTGTGTCGGTCACATTTTTATAGTTATCAGCTTTTTAAAGTCTAATGCTTTTTAATTTGGTCAGTTTTTTAGCAAAAGTGGTTATTTTATTACTCGTGTTAATTGAAAACGGATAAACTTAGTACATGCAAATAATACGAGAAATAATGTGATAAGTCTACAACAACGACATTTGCTATGTTTATAAATTATTACTACTGGGTAACCAGACACTGATCCTTTGATTTGATTTTACGGCGGTCTTATAAAGAAAACATTCGTTAGCCCGATGGATCATGGGCGTTCCCAAAATTCTTTAAAATCTCCCAAGATAGTGACGCAATAATTTCAAAGAAGAGATTTATACATATCTTTGTCTCAAGCTCCTAACCTTTTTAGTTGTTTTTTTCTAAACATGAATGGCATGATCAGTGTTTCGTGATTTCTATTTCTTTTCGGTTGCGGTTAATGATATTTTATAGTATTGGTTTTGTTAAATTACCTTTAAAATTTATTTTTTAATATATAAATTATTTGAACACACTAAAATACTTCCTAATAAATATTTAATTACTTTCCGAATGTGGATCTTATTTTTTGTCAACACAATTTACAACCTACAAACCTTATAAGTATTTGTGTGACATTTCTATTAAAAAAACTTGTGATTTGTAGAGTGTAAGCCCCTATATATAAGCGATGGAAAAATTAAAGGTAACAATCGATTGGTAGGAGCAGCAATCGTCATTGAATGCAACCCTGGTTTCCAAGAAAGTAAAGGCGTTCGTCGGGTAGAGTGCAAAAGCAGTGGAGATTGGGACCATGAACCATCATGTCAGCGAGGTATACTGTCCCTTCTCTTTGAACGCTTTGTTTTCTATACCAGAGGCATGAATATGTTCGGACAGGCTTTAAGTTTACTGACTAGACACATATTCTTTTGATGGTCCGGTGGTATAGATCAGAGAATTTGCATCAGACCCTCTCTCCAAATTCTATATTATTGTCGCCTATTGTTTTTCTCTAGATGTCATGTTTGAAATTGATCTTGTATATTAAACCCATGCTGTCTTTTACTTTTTATATTTTGGCTACGCTGTGAGGCTGGTTTTCTGATAATGACAATTCTTGATATGCATATTTCATTTTTTCCTATGTTTCTAAAGATTCTTCTTGCGTAAATAATACAACAATTAATATCTGGTTGTTTGGCTCAGAATGCAATTTTATTTACTCAAAATGTAGGATTAAGTCACATTAAACTTGAACCAAGTATGTTATTAAAAGTTAAAATCACCAATTGAAGAGTGTTATTCAAAAGATTGTGTTAAGTCAGTGCGGATCAAATAAAATATTACAAAAAGTGACCAGTCATATCTACACAAAACCAATCTTCTAACTACTACCAATCATAAAATCTTAATTTCTCCGCATGGAATTGGAGAACACTGCTCAAATTTGAAACACAATAAGAACCATCATTTTTACATCTTTTTACGAAATAGCTATTAAAATCATCCAGTGCTTTCCTAAACCAGCGACATTTATTCGAGGTGAGTCCAAAAGTCACAAAAATGACCTCAGTGTTTGTAAAGAGGATATACTGAAACCGACTTAAACTGCTGAAACATCTTCTGTGTAACAGCCAAGCAATCGCATTATTGCGGATTGCATTGATTTGTTCAAAGTTTGTAAGAATCCGTATTTAAATAAGGAGACATGCATTAACAGAGACTATACCCGCTACTGATAAAATTTTGCGACTTTTGTTTTTACTCTACCTTTATTAATTGCCTGTGGTATCTAAACGGATGCAAGGAATTTGATGATTATTTCGTAAAAAGAAGTGAAAATGATGTATCTTATTATGTTCCAAGTTTGAAGAGTATTCTCCGAATTCATGCTGGGAAAATGTGATCGGTGAAGTTGGAACATTGGTTAAGTGTATGTTTGAGTTCATGTGCTTGTATGCAAGCTAAGAAATACTTCAATGAAATTTACTGTTTACTATTGAATAAACCGCTTTTGTATCTATAACAAAGTAAAAGTTAACGGGAACTCGAAGAAATCGCTTAAAGTCACGCAAAGATACAATGAAACCCCTTTAAACCCGACAAGGTCGGGACTTGACAAAATTTCTTGTTTAAAAAGGTTTCATGGATAAGAGAACTTGACATAATTTGACGTGAATCTCTCATAGGGGGATATTTAGATATATATTATGTTCACAAATGTCTTAATTCGTCAAGGATAATAACATGGGGGTCGCTACAGCTTTTATCAAAATAAATACATCAATATACATGTATTGCAAGAACAAGATGTGAACTGCACACTTTCTCTTAAAACATTAATATTTTCAATTATCAAATAACGGCAGATTGTATTGATTAATGATTGAAAAACAAATATCGCATGGATCAGAAATGAAAAAAAAGCTGTAGAAACCCTTCAATTGTGCTTAAGTTTTTTAAGTACCATCAGTGAGTTTGTAGTCATTACAATTTAAATCAATCATGAAAAACACATTCATCCGGTTTGAAAAGAGGTTCAGTGTTTATATCAATTCGTTGTCACAGAAAAAAAAAACGAATAAAAAAGTTTTGCTGTTGCGTTTTATTTTAGACTGATTATAATAACATAAATGAATTGAAAAGAAAAAGAATAATGTAATGCTTCAACGTTCTTTATTTTCTGTATTATTTCATTCACTTAAACAATGTTAAGACACAACTTCCCTTTAGAACTTTGTAAGACGCGATTCAACTGTTCTCATTTTTGTTTTGATATGAACCTCTATGATCATTTTCTAAAACATGCTCTCATTTTCTCTTCTTTTTGCCTGTGTGGGGAGGCTGCGTCTTCTGAATGTAGAATTTCCAGATATGCATATGTCACCTTTTTCATAGTTTGGTTTTGTAGAACTGAAAAATAGCTATAAAATTCGTATTTATTTTACCATTATGTTGTACAGCCTGTGAACCAGTGGGTCTTCCAAATGGCAAAGTTTTAGGCAACAGTCGAATAGTAGGAGCAACACTCGACATAGCGTGCAATGCCGGTGTCGCGTAATTTTCACACGCGTGATAATATTACCACGCGTGTGATTATTACGCGGGTGCCGTAATATTCACACGGTTGATATACTGCGTGAGAATCACACTTGTGCATTCCGTTTTGTATCAAAATTCAATATATTGGTGTCAAATTAAAGCTTAAACATGTCCGCTTTTAATGGTATAAATGCCATTGATATTGCTAGTGCGTAGCTATTCTTTTATTTAGTTGAAAAACAGATAAAAATAAGAAAAATATATTATTTTCACACGGTTTATTTGCGGCGTGAGAATCACACTAGGGCATAAAGTTTGTTGTTAAACATCGATTTGTTGGTGTCAAAATGAAGCTGTAACATGGCCGCTATCAACCACACATGTACTTTAAATATTGCAGGTGCGTAGCTATTTTTATATAGTTAAAAACCTGTATATATTAGGAAAATATGTAATGCTGTTACAGTGAGATATAGTGTTATAACAGAAATGGTAGCAGTGGTAACTATATTAAATTCAAATCATCTTTTCTTATTTTGAATAGGATTTAAACATGTCTCGAGAATACAAGTGTGTAGAAGAGGCCTATATTTGATGAGTAATAACTTTATTTCTCTGGGCCGTACTATTCACACGGTTTACATACCGCGTGAGAATCAGACTAGTGCATTCAGTTTCGTATCAAACTTCGATATGTTGAAGTCAAATTGCAGCTTTAACATGTCCGCTTTTTATTTTGTAAGTGCTTATTATATTACAAGTGCGTAGCCAATTTATTTAGTTGAAAAACTGCCAAAGATAAGGAAATATATTTTTTCACACGGTTTTAATACGGCGTGAGAATCACACTGTTGCATTTAGTTTGTTGTTAAACATCGATTTGTTGGTGTCAAAATGAAGCTTTAACAAGCCCGCTATCAACCATATTTGCACTTTTAACATTTCAGGTGCGCAGCTATGATTTCTAATTGGTTCAAAAACGACCTTAATAAGGAAAATACGAACGTCGGTTACAGATAGTTAGTGTTACAAGTTTTAGCTTTCCAAAAAGCTAGTCGGTCATTAGCATGACATTTTAACTAAAGACCGCTTCTAAAATTTCGTTAGAATGTTGGTAATAATTTAGAATTTTTGCCCTGTAATAAATATGGTCGCTCGCTTTCGTCACACGTTTTAGTTTCGATTTTAAATGATGTTAAATTCATTGTATGACAGTGCTTATCAGCAGGTAGACACGTATGAATCCTATTGTCTGGCGGCGGCGGCGGCGGCGGTGTTGTCCTGTAGCCCATAAACTTAAATGTGAAATTTAATGTTGCCTAAAAGTTCGTAAGTATTTGACATATAAACTTAATAATTAAACAATATCTTCTGCATGAACAAAGCCATCACCAACAAGAAAAATGATCACTCTTATTATATTATTTTTTGTTATGCCCCTATCAAATTACTTAAATATCGAATTTAATGTTGTCTATTACATTGAAAGTCCTTGTCCTATTAACACAATACTTGAAATACATGTATATCCTCATTTGCATAAACAAAGCCATCTCTGACAACAAGATCGATAACCCCTGTTTCATTATTTTTGAGTTATGCCCCTTTTAAAAGACTTTAATATGAAACATAATGTTGCCTATAATGTTGAAAGTTCTTGTTCTATTATCTTAATTGTTTGAATACATTACCTGCATGAACAAAGCCACCAGTGACAAAAGAATGATAACTCCTATTTCGTTATTTTAAGAGTTATGTTCCTTTCAAATGACTTTAATTTGGAACTTAATGTAGGTTCAACCAAAGTATTTCCAATTCCCATAGTGCTGAAATTCCCAATATTCAATGTCCATTAAATATGATTTCTATCATCTTAATTCCTAGACAACAATATATTGTTGCGAAGATCTGCATTCCATCTATTCGAAAACACATAAGGGGTTAACTTACTTGTAAGAAAAGTAATGATCTCTAACCGAACAGACCATACTTCAAACGCGGAATCGCAAATACGGTGCCAAAAATATACATCCGCTGTTCCGGCACTAGTCCACCTCTATCAAAGAAGATATATGGATGAAATTGCTTTCGTTTCTTTTCCTGACATGTAATCCCTGCCAACAAGAGGCCCTCGGATATATTAAAACGGACTATGTGGTGCAATGCAACCTTTTAATGAAAATTCGAAGTGACAATCTTCATTTAGCAAAACGAATAATACAGTACACGAGGTAATGCTCGTCAAGTACCAGTGCACGCGTTTGTATTACAAGCTGCCAACAAAAAATGCATTTTGCACGTGCCTTTTTCGTTTAAATATCTTCTATTTGGACTGCTCTATTTTATCTCCAACATAAAATTGAATAATGCATCCCAAACAAAGCCGACAAATGTACTGATTCACTTTTTATATCTAAAGACTGCTAGTCTGTTGAAAATCTCGCAGTTTTACCATTTCACTTGGAAAATATTTGGAGAAATGGTGCAACTAAACACAAAAAGTATGATTAACCGTTTGAACTTTTGGATAGAAAGCTTCAGTGAATAACAATATCAGTTTAAACTTTAGAATACTAGGAATAATTGTGTTTCATGGAATTAATTGTCTTCGACCTGGTCTGTGGACTATAGCACGAACGTATTCTTGGCTGTCGGCAATTTATAAACTGATCTCTTAAAAAGCTGCAGTAGCATTGTCTGTCTTCTCAAGCAGGTATATGCCGATCGACTTAAATTAACCGGGGAGCGGCGTGAACTGGCCTGTCCCGACTCCGCAATAAAGTATTCTGACTTTGCCGGTAATTTCTTATCACTCACATGGAATACTTCCAGATTATAACCTTTACATGATTGATAAAGTATGGAAATTCTGTAGGCTGCGCTTATATGGATTACCGGCGGCGTCGATATATACACGCAAGTAAGACAAGTACTGTTTCGGCATTGGTAAAAGTTTGTCTGAAACGCAAACTTGCAAAAATAAATGTTTGTTTTTTATTTCCTTTTTCTGTTGGAATTATTGTTTCGTCGGCTTGTAAATAAAGCTCAATCACCGTTATAGTTTAAATATTTGTTCTGTTTCCCCTGTTTAAACGAAGCTTACATAGTGTTGTTATTCGTGAATAATTAGATCGTCTGATACTGAGATATACATGAACGTGCCCATGAGTGAAATCAAAATTGAGCTCAAACGTGCAAAACATACCTGCGAAACCCCTAACCCTAATATCTGACCCCACATTCATCCACTATGTCACTGATCTTGTTCGGTCTTAAGTCTGGCTGAGAAGGAATACTTGTGAAACACCTTTAAAACAGTTACATAATGCCAATATTTTGGTCCTAGAATTAATTAAAACAGATTATTTTTCTTTGAAACAGTTTCAGAGTAAATCGTCTTAACAATAACAAAAACAATCAATGTGACCAGCACAAAGTTCAAGTGAAATTAATAAATGCATCCAACATACGAAAACATTTCTTTCCGTCTCCTAACGGTCACTGACCTGATTTGACCTGATTTGCGGACCTAACTATGTAAATAAGCATCGCTTGTCTGCTAAGTGTACACATGCGCATCGACTGTGGAAAGTTCCATGGTACCGCTATGACCTAGAAGGCATCCAGTTTAACGATACTTAAACAACTGCATTATTTCTACACGTTTTGAATAAAAGTATAAATTAAGTACACAAGAAACATGATTATCTACATTAATGTCTTTTCCGGTAAAGGGCTTCTCTATATATGAGGCAATCAAATATCAGCCTCTACACTATCATTTTGCATGCGTCTAAGGAACAGGTGGCATAGTCTAAATTATCCGTTCTGGACCGTGAGTCACTGTTAACCGGTGTTCAGGCTAAAGATCTCAAGTTTGGTCGATTATAATATGTCGGTCATCAGGATGACCGACAATTACAGAAATGGAAGCAATGATAACTATATTGAATTACAAGCATCATTTCTTATTATTTTTAATAGGATTTAAACATATCTCGAGAATACAAGTGTGTAAAAGAAGCCTATACATTTGATGATTAATAACTTTTTTTCTCTGGGCCGTAATTTTCACACGGTTATACCCCGTGAGAATCACACTAGTGCATGCAGTTTCGTATCAAAATTCGACATGTTGATGTCAAATTGACTCTTAAACATGTCCGCTTTTTATTTTATCAGTGCTCATTATATTGCAAGTGCGTAGCTATTCTTTTATTTAGTTGAAAAACTGCCGAAAATAACGAAATATATTATTTTCACACGGTTTAATACGGCGTGAGAATCACACTGTTGCATTTAGTTTGTTGTCAAAATGAAGCTTCAACAATCCCGTTATCATCCATGCATGCGCTTTTGACATTGTAGGAGCGAAGCTTTTTCTATTTTGTTAAAAAAAAAAAAACGGTCTTAATAAGGAAAATACGAACGTCGGTTACAGATAGTTGAAGTGTTATTACAGAAATGGTAGCAATGATAACTATATTGAATTTCAGTCACCTTTTATTATTTTTTAATAGGATTGAAACATATCTGGAACATACACGTGTGTAGAATAAGCCTATTTATGATGAGTAATAACTTTATTTCTCTAGGCCGTAATATTCACACGGTTTACATTCCCCGTGAGAATCACACTAGTGCATGCAGTTTCGTATCAAAATTCGATATGTTGATTTTAAATTGATGCTTAAACATGTCCGCTTTTTTATTTTATAAGTGCTCATTATATTGCAACTGCGTAGCTATTCTTTTATTGAGTCAAAAATAAGGAAATATATTATATTCACACGGTTTTAATACAGCATGAGAATCACACTGTTGCATTAAGTTTGTTGTTAAACATCGATTTGTTGGTGTCAAAATAAAGCTTTAACAAGCCCGCTATCAACCGTACATGCACTTTTAACATTGCAGGTGCGTAGCTATTTTTGTTGTTCAATAACTGCCTTAATAAGGAAAATACGAACATCGGTTACAGGGAGTTATAGTTTTATAAACGAAATAGTAGTAATGGTAACTATATTGGATTTCAATCATCTTCTCGCATGTGTTAATACGATTGAAACATATCTGGAATAAACATGTGTGTTAAAACGGTCTATATATAGTTGATGAGTGATAACGTTATTTCCCCGCGCCGTGATATTCGCACGGTTTACATATCGCGCGAGAATCACACAAGTACATTCAGTTTTGTACCAAACTTCGATATGTTGTTGTTTAACTGGAGCTTAAACATGCCCGCCTTTAATTATTAGTGCTATTTAAATTGCAAATGCGAAGCTATTCTTTTATTAAGTTAAAAAAAAGTAAAAATAAGGAAAATATAGTATATCCATAAGGTTTCAATACGGCGTGATAATCACACTGGTGCATTAAGTTTGTTGTTAAAAATCGATTTGTTGGTGTCAAAATGAAGCTTCAACATGCCCGCTATTTACCATACATGTACTTTTAACATTGCAGATGCGTAGCTATTTTTTATTGTTCAAAAACTGCCTAAATAAGGAAAGTACGTACATCGGTTACAGTGATTTATATAGTGTTATAACAGAATTGGTATCAATGGTAGTTATATTGAATTTCAATCATGTTATTATTTTTTTATGGTTAAAGCTGACACGTATCATTAAAAGGTGTTTTGACATTTATAACTGGTATTATTTAAGTAGTTTTAAGATTGCAAAAAGGTGAAATATGCATATCAGGAATTGCCCCATACAGAAAAAACAGCCTCCCCACACAGTCAAGAAGAATGAAGAAATATGTTATAATGTAATTTTTTCCAACAATATATATAATTATACCTATATTTTATGTTTGTCGGTGTTCATCTTCAGCTTCGTCAAAAAGGCTTTTGGATCTGTGTTTTGCATTTTTGAATTATTTTTATCAGTGCAAGAAATTATGTCGGTATCGGTGGTTTAACAACTGTGAGCTGAAATATCCGTCTGGAACGTAACAACAGGCTTTTAGACGATTATGACGTCATAGCTGTCAACAGAACGCAATTTACGGAATTAAATAATTATTTCTGATGTGATTGATTGAACATTCAAAAGCGGTGAGTATCGTGATACAATTTATTTTTATTTTTTAAAATCCCGAACCGATGAGAAAAACTTTGACCTGCGATGATTAGCATGGTTGACTAATTCAGGTACGATTTTTTTTCAACATTGAGATTTTTTAACGAATTTTTTGTTGGAATTGTATAGTAAAATGGTTTGTTTATACGATTATGTTTTAAAATGGTGTGTTTAATTTGTTTGATATGTTTTATTATCTCTTAATACCACATAAGCGTCCCGAATCGACGATAACACAGCATATATAGTAGCGATCCGAATCACTTCTTCCGATTTTTTTCACGACTTGAAACAAAGCATTTTTTTGACAATAATTTAATCGAGTTTTCTGCAATCAAACACTAGTAATAAAAAAACTTATTTAACGATATTTGTGCAAATAAAACTGAAAACATATAATATTAAATGGTGCGTTTGCCATTCACGCGCGTGATATTATTGAAATTTATTTCCGAACCTTTTTGTAAAAATTCCCCTTTAAGCGAAAATACGTAATATTTTTTCTTACACAAGGGAAGAAATAACGAACATGTACATCCACCCGTGCTACATTATGGCGTAAAAGCATTATTTTATTAAGTAAGGAGATTCACAACTGAAATGTATTTAATGCTTATAAACATATTTGAACATAAATATTTATTAAGTCCAGTATGAAATATAAACTATAAATGCTGTCCGAAACTAAAAGAGAATTAAACTATTTTCCCTTTTGATTTCAGCGGTGAAAAACAAAGAAATAAACACGATATTCACATTTAAAGAAGTTTATTATCGATGTTTCACAAGTTTTACGTCTATGTTACAGCATAAATAACGCAAATCGGAACGAATATTCTTATTAAGTCTTTCAAAACTTCAATCAGCGTACATTTATGCTGAAAGATTGTTTAGCTCTTCAACGGCATATTCTGCATGTTATGCTACTTCCTATAGCGTAAATTTAAGCTTAAAAGTTTTATTAACTGCTTATTGATGCATACGCACAAAAGGCATTTACTGACTTGATTTGCGCCAAACCAGCTGGGTTCCTCATCTCAAATTAACATGAATCCCGCATGAATCGGCTGTAATTTACGCTAATATTTTAAAACTGCAATGTTATAAACGCTAACATTAAACTGATTTAAAATTTAGAAAGGCGTCATTTTTAAATTAGATCTAAATGATCAATTTACTTTGTTAGTAACCACCATGTTTAAACAATAAAATTAAACAAAACTGCAAATAAGAAAAATGTCACAGAAATGTAAATTCAGCGCGAGATGCGTTATAAGTAATGACCAATGAAAAGTGGGAGCGAAAAGATCGGAATCAGAAGAATCGGTTTGAGCGTAAAGATCGTTTGGAGCGCATTGTCGGGCGTTATAGTTAATGACCAACGAAAATGGGGAGCGAAAAGATCGGAATCGGAAGAATCGGTTTGAGCGTAAAGATCGTTTGGAGCGCATTGTCTGGAGTGAAAAAAATTGGAGTGCAATCGAATTGGAATTGGACCGCAATGGAAATGGAATCGGATTGGTTATAGATGACATTAGGATCGGAAGCGGACCGGATCGGAATCGGAAAAATTGTCAATTTCATAATTTTCAGTACTGTATGTACCGTAGGTCACCTGACTTACACATTTTATCAAAATTTTTCATTTGAATTTCATAGTATTTAGTTTATTTAATTGTCTATTACAGACTGGTTGCTGAACCTGGTACTGTTGGGGAGCTGGACTTGGCACTGCATTCGAAACACCTAATGTCACAGGATATGAAAAACTCTACAATCAGACCAATACGCAACCCAGGATGGCTTACTCACAGGGACTAGTGTGCGTGCAGCAGAGTTAGATTTGAATGGAAAAAATTGACAATTGATACATGCATGCACAGTCTAAACTGTTAAGGGAATACAACCCGACTGAAACCCATCCAGATTTGTGCTACTAGGAAGGCCCCATGGTGTGAATGCCTGTTAAAAATTTAAGAACTTTTAGCTTGTGTGATGAATTCACAGATACACCTGGAAAATAATCATAGTTTTATAGTAAAGAAAAAACTACTTATATTAATATTATACATGTTTACTATGATAACAGTATTCTGCTATGCACAATTAAATATCATCTAAATGGAAGCCTGTTGGTTTTATATTGTGAAATCTTAGTAAACTGAAAGGTCACAGGGGGGGGGGGGGGGGGGGGGGGGCGCAGGGGGGAGACATGCGTTTTTCACAAAAAACATCTAGTTTGTAACCATATCTGATATGAGCATAGGGTGTAGGCTGCAGGTACAGGAGTCTTTTTCTTGAATAACTTAGTGGGAGAATAATCAAAAGCTTATTTAAAACCAAAACAACACTGTCATAATTACATCCAACACTGTTTTTGCTCTGATACAGTGATCACCCTTGTGATCCTCTTAAAGAACAGCAAACCAATGATTGATTATTAACCTTCGTACTCAATTATCGAAA
>JAZAYU010000055.1:1332052-1474193 GCA_038501625.1 Corbicula japonica
CTATGTGGTAGTATTGATAAATCAAATAAATTTCAACAATTTTGAGCAACAAAAGCTTTTCCACAATTGAAGGTGCTGCATTATTCATTTCATATCTGGGACCTACTAAATATATCTGGGCGGTCTTAAAGCTTGGCCGTTTGTCTCTGACTGCAGGCCTTATAGTCTGCATGTCCCATCTGTTTAGTTCATTAATCTGGACCAAATCACCCGGCCATATTGTCTGCATATCATTGAAGCTTAGGAAGCTAATTTCAGCTATTCTTGCAAACAAATAAAACTATTTACCTTGTAAAGACCTGTAAATCTGGATGGTGTAATTGCCGGTGTGATACGGAACATTGTTTTCCAAAGTGCTTGAACATGTTGAAGTTGAAGTGTCTATCTTTACATCCTCACCAGAAAATGTAAACAATATTCAGATGTGTGTTCATGCAGCTGGTTGATACAAATCATCAAATGCAAAATATGCCAAACTTTTATAGTAAAGTTGATTGCACATTTATGCATACAATGACTGTCCTCATGCAATTTTAGGAATACAGTTGAAACAGTTTCAAAACTCTTCCTGACCTTTCGGAAATTACACAGTGTCTGTAATAAATTTTTGTCGATGTTTGTGTTTAAATTTTGTAATCCTTCCAGGATTTCGCGGAGTCAAGTTAATTCCACTTCCAAAAAAACACATTTTGCATCATTTTCATGATTTTCACAATTAAAATTCGCACAAAACATTAGCTAGACAGCCCATAGAGCGCTCTTTTTGTTGAAACAAAATCTTCGAAAATGTTTAATGTTTTAGGTAAACACAATTGAGGGGAGATCACTGGAGGTGTGTGTAGTTTGGGCTAAACCCCATACGTCTTACGTAACAAAACGTAAAACTGTCGACACATTATATATTTTGAATAAATCAAAAATACATCCCTCAAAATACTGAAACACTTCAACATTTTTGCAATGTGTCTGCGTTCA
This sequence comes from Corbicula japonica, assembly GCA_038501625.1. Classification (NCBI taxonomy): domain Eukaryota; kingdom Metazoa; phylum Mollusca; class Bivalvia; order Venerida; family Cyrenidae; genus Corbicula; species Corbicula japonica. Next base: position 1,333,028 of record JAZAYU010000055.1, read on the forward strand.
GAATATTGCCATTTGACGGTGCATAGAATCACCGAAAACAACCAAATAACCGAATAAGACCGAAAAAGGGACCGAATATGATTAAAAATTGAATTTAAACATAAATGCTATTTATTTTAAAAGTGGTATTGGGTACAAAAATAATGTTTTTGGGTACTCTTTTCTGTCTTTTTCGGTATTTCGGTTATGTTGGTCTTAGTCGGTGGTTTGGGGTAGTTTTCGGCAATTCTATTCACCCGCCATATTGCGTCATTTTGATTGTATTACACATACGCAGTTTATTTGATTATTTATATCGATATTATCAGTACGCCTTCGTTGCTTTCATTGAGTAAGAGTTTTACTGATTATTCTTTAAAAGCAATCAATTTAAATGATCGTTAACAACTGATTTTCTATGATTGCTTTTGGAACTCTTTTCTGACGTCTACCAGAAGCTGTACTTCGACTTTTTCATTTGAGCGCACCTGCTGAAAGGTCTGTGATTTCGAATTGCGGTTTCTTTAGCCTGCGGCTATATAGCCGCCGGCTAAAAACATTTACGACAAAAGAAAAAAGTGAATTCTCAGTTTGATGCCATTTTCTCACTTCACATAATACTCTGTTACAAATACAATTTTCTGTCTTTTTATTTTCACTAAACCATGTGCTTTTTAGAATAGATTTCGAATGCAAAAATCTTATCCTAGAACAATGTTCTAAGGAACAGTTCCATACCTAATCGAACAAATTAGACTGGCAGAGACCAGGGTTGCTCATGTATACAACAACGTTACGGAATTTGATTTATTGGCTAGCATGAAAATTATAGCTTTTTAAGACATGCACTAAAGTATTCGGCCAGTCACTGTTAAGTCTTGCAAACAATGCTAATTAAGTAAAGGGCCTGGTGTTTTATGACTATGTTACGTAATCTAATTAGCAAGACACCTGGGGTCTTACCAGCTGGAGGTGTAATAAAGGCCTTTTGAAGTTTAGAGGTTTAAAAGGTTGGATGTTGGGGGTACAAGTGTTGTTTTAAGAAATTGACTAGGGATTTAATATGCTAATTAATTGTCGCAATGTTGTTTGAGACCCGAGACATGTTAATTTGGCTTTTGCAACTTAACGTGCTCCAAACTGAATTGAAAAAAGCCCTCGGGAAGAATTTACTTAAAAATATAGTTATTTTATGAAATAAAATTGATTTTAAAACTAACTGAGCTCAAAATTCAGAAATAAAGAGAAAAACGTGAAAACATTATGAAACCATGTTTGAATATGTTCTAAATGATATAAGAAAGAACTGTTGTTTTTTTTAAAGAAAGAGAGCAGCACATTAAAAAAATAAGAACAGGGCACAAATCTGTGAACCAAATAACGTGGATTAAATTTGTAGGAAAAGGCTCAGTAATTAATAATCTTTTAATTCCTTTAAAAAATATATCATCGGCATGGAAGAACATGCATAAAAAGGAACGGTCGTTATATTGGCGGACGTCAAACTTAAACTTAAATCATATACGAGTATTATAACTTTAATTAACTACCGTTTCTAAGGTTTACTAACTTTCTCAAACCTGCCTTTTTGAGCATAAGAAATGCGTAAACTCTTAATTAGTTACGGGTTCTAACATAACGATGTTGAAGACAAACCGCTCAAGCTTACTATAATGGTTTGAAGAGAAATACTATGTGGTGCCCTTTTAAAACTATCTAGTTTCCAATTCAGTGATAATTATCAAATTTTATTAGGCATTTTGCTGATCTCTAACCAACTAGACCCTACTAAAACGTATTTAAAAGGACCATGGATGACTACTGCGCTATTATGTTTTAATTCTCATTCTCAGACCGGAACTACCCAGTAACAGGTGCGCGTTGCAAAGGGAGGTAACTTTAGACAGATATTTGAGATAACTCCGTATATCGGTAGGACCCCATTATTTAAGCGATAGATCTATATGTACCTGTATCGCCTTTTTATAATGAAAACAGTTCTAATGAAAACGTTGTGTGCCTGTGATATGTAAATAAAGCATCCCTTTGCAAATTGAAACGTAAAAAACAGCCTCAAGACACTATATTTCTACACTTTTTTCAGCTGGCATGGTGTATTAATGTCGGGTTTTGAAAAGATAGAGCAAAATGATTTGCCCTTGAAATCAAAAGTACGCATGATGAAAATCTCACTCGAATTCATAAATGTTGGCTTTTCACACGGGGGAGGGGGGGGGGGATCGGGCACAACCGTTACCGCTGATGAAGCGAGAAAATTGTTCTGCAGCTGTAATCTCAACAACATACTATACATGTAATATGATATATTGATCAGATTTTGTACTAAGAAGCATTATACTTTGAGAACTGCGTCATTAGGTAAAAGTGTTTGTTAAAAATGACTTAAATCTTCAAAATAATTCATTTTTTAAAGAAAAATTCCTTCATGTGTGCATTTCCCCATCCAAAGACCATGTTTGCAAACTTTTAAATTGCCAAAGTCGTCTGCTAAACACGATGGGCGTAGTTTTCGAATTTAATTTCAAACCGCTTAGAATCGTAGTTTAATTGTAAGTTGTTTAGGAAAGTGTGTTTTGATGGTATGTTTCTATTAACAATACATGTATAATTTAATGTAATTTAATTATGCAATACTACATAAAACTTTGGGAAAGGAATTTCTACAATTTGCAAATAACAGAGGGAAAGAAAGGATGATGTCAGAGAAGATACACATATCAAAATAAATTTTCAAAAAGATGTGTACATGCTCATTGTGTTGTACATGCAATTATTTTATTTTGTAACCTGTCATAAGAATTGTTTTCAGTTTTACCATGCTTTATTTATAATAAAATGTTATTGTTGACTTCACAACTGAAATTTCTTCTCATTATTAAAAATATTGTTTCTTGTTGTTGATAGTTTAATCCCGGTAAACCAATCAACCCAGTTACTGAAAAGAAGTTTATCAAAAGCCCAAAATTACAGGGCAAACCGCATTGTATCGCTATCATAATGGAATCAAAGGTTATTGATGACGACGCAGTATCTGATGACGCGAAAAAAAAATTGAAATTACTCCAGACATACATACGCAATCACTGTAAGTACATTTTCATATCGATAAAGATTCTTCATATATGGAATTGATTAACAGCATAATTATACATACTGCAAAAACTACCTCACTGGACTTTTGGCCCCCAGAAAACCAATAACTCTTGATAAGATCTTCGGCAGAGCGATAGATTATTTAACCGATATACCCTTAAGGCAAAAATCGATAAAATAAGAGCGTGCACATTCTTAAGGTATCTTTATTTAAATAAAGTAATAAGGATTGTGGGGTTAAGATGCTCTTTTAAATAAATTAAAAAGGAATATGTTGATTATTCATATCCGTATTTTAGTTTTCGTGAAGTCTAGTTCAACACATACATTACAGTAACTAGCATAAAATATAATCAACCAACTATTTTTAAACATTTAATTTAATCATAATAAAATGGAAACTATAATATGTTAGGAAAGAAACACGTATGTTTAACGGCTTCATTTAAAATAGCGTGCACCCTTTTGTTTCTGCTTTGCGGGTTACAGTAAAACTGGGCTGGGCCGGGAATGGGGTCTGTTTGCGCTGAAATGTTCACTTAAGAGTTAAGCAACTCCAGGAGTTTCTCTCTTTCTTTCCTGAGTTTGGTTTAAATTATTTAATCCATATTTATGTAACAATACTATAAATGACCTGTATTATCCGGAACCGAGTATAGCAATAATTTTGTGACCCGAGTAGACCCTAATCAATTATAAACCCGTGTAATGAAACGATATCATTTAGATGGTGATACACACTTTTTGCGAAATTATTTTTTTAAAAAGAAATCTAAATAGGTAATGCATGTACCGATTAAGTAACAGAATTGCAGACTGTACTGCGTGTTACGTTGATTATTTGTCAAGACTTTTAACGTTTTTACTTTCACAGTCTTAACCTTTTCCTCCATGTATACACATTTTTACGCATGCGCGACCAGTATAGATCCAGATCAGACAGCACATCTGTGCCATCAGATCAGGATATGCACTGGTCGCATTTTGGTCAGAGATAACCTAATAAATAAAAAACGAACAGTTAGACGACACGGATGTGCCAGCTGATAATGGATTCTCAAAGAATATATTAATTTAGCAACTTTTTCAGGACGTAAAATGCCTTCTGCATACTTAAAATTGCATAATTCTTCTGTTTTGTACCTGTCTCAAGTAAAACATATCAAATCGGATGGTCAGTGTACATAATTGTTTCCTGCTTAACGGGGCACTTAATCCGGATGTGGACAATTAAACTACAATCATGTGCAATAAAACACCAGTTGACGTATATTTAATACTAAAGGCTGATTTCTGTTTTGTTTTAAAAGCCAATTAATACTCACTTAATACTAAATACTCACAAATATTACAATAATTCAAGCTCGCAGATTTTATTACTTAAATTTTCAGCTTTACAGTGAAAGTGTAACATCGTTTTCTTTAAGCCATTTCCACTTACTTTCACTTTCATTTTGTATAGGTTGATATAAAAGAGTGACTAAATTGTTGTTGACAACAAAATCCTAGCCAATGACGAGTACTGTAGTGTGCCTCATTTCAACATCTTTCAACACAAGAGAATAGAAAAGATCTAAACGTCACAGCAATAATCGTTTCAAACAGTGTATTAACTAATTGTTTAAAAATCCCACTAGATACCTCTTCACCCTGCTAGATGCCTCTCCGGTGGAAATAGCTACCAATCGAAATAGTTTATTTAATTTTCCCGCTGCATAATAATATAATACGAGTATTATTTACAACACTTCATTGGTTAATAAATTAGGTCAAAGTGAGCTTAGACAGCTAACGCCGAAAAAGATTATCATGCATACTTCCATTTTAGTGATTTAGCAGCTAGGAATCTGGTAAAATAAATATACGAGTAACACAAAAATTTGTAATCTTAGTTAACATTTGCAATCCAACGGTGTATGTGTTAAATAATATACTGTATATGTTAAATGAGGTAAACACTGGAAATCGAGCCCGTACGGCGAAAGTGCCTTAGATACATAGACACATAACTCAGAACAAACTTCCTATTGCGGTAGCTGGAACAGACAACAATACGAGTGTACGGATAACCCTGATAAACGTGACCAATATTTGCCACTTCGGTATCCGACTATGCCGACTTAAAATTTACGTTTAAATGAAGTTGCTTTCTTATTAAAAATATTTCATTGTTAAGATCATCTTGCTTTTCACTTTTATTTTAATCTCTGTTAAAATAAAAACAATTTAATTTGAAATAACTTCATACTGAAAATTCCTCTAGAAAGCAAACAGTTTAATATTGGAGATGAAATATATTGGCCAACTGGATAAGTACGGGCATTTTAACGAATCAGATAATGAACACAGTACTTACCAAATCCGTATTTGCTGGAACCTCCTTTGTAACAATTGTATCTGGCTTGTTTAGTATATGAATTTCAAAGTCAAGCCCAATTGGATGAACACCACTTTCTTCATCAAATGCATTCAGCTTTAACCTGTATTTCATTCATTCAATGAAAAATGACGAGCTTTGCTTTTGATGGCGTAAGCATATTCACAATAATTTTATAACTTGATAAAGAAAATTATATGTTTTGAAATGGGCGAATTCAACGAGAATGCTCCGTTAAGGGACCAGTGAGTAAGTTAACTTAAAAATGAGACCCCATGTTATAGCCAAAGGAACTACCTACTGAATTTATTTGACGCCTATTAAAAAAAGCTTTCAGACATGTTCAGAGGAGACAGCACGCTCGACTTATAGCAATTTAAATATTAAAAGAACTAAGGACAAAATTTCAAGTGAGCAACAGGAATTAAGTTAGCAAATAAAAAGTCAGGGAAGAAATTAATTTCAAAGAACAGAAATTCAATTTTTTTCAAAAAAGCATACCCTAGTTACACTTCAAGTATCTATTTATTCTTAACTCGGTGTAACAAATACAATGGACACATGTTACAATCACTCACCAATAATACTTAAAAAGAGTAATCAGGTGTTTAACTTACCTGTCTAAAGGTAATGAAACATCATATTAACTAGGTTTAATTTTAAAAAAAGAACGAGTAGCCCGAAGGCAAATTATTGAGACTAGTATTAATCAGATGATGTCCGCTAATGTACCTGCTTGAGTAATTGTATCTCCCTTTAGGATCTGGAGCATTCAAAACCAAATTTGTTGTTTCATTATCGTCAGACTGTGAAATGTTTGGACGGCTGAAATCCAATGTGACGTAAGTTGAAGCAACCTTTTGATTTCCCATAATGTCTGTTGCTCGCATCCACACTTTCAGCTGATCACCTGATAAGCAAAATCAATAAAAAACATACATGTATTAGGAAAAGAGGTTCACAATAAACAATTATTAAGGTAAAAATAATGATATTCAGGCATGTCACATACATGTATGATTGGTAAGATCCTGAATGATTTCAATGTCGGCGTTACTATATGCATTTGTATTAGACCGGCATTCCATAGTTCCATGAATGTGGTCCTCGTGCGCGTCCGTGTCCGCATCCGCTAATTTCATTTCCGTGAAGTGTTATTCCATACTTACATCATTCTGTGCGCGTGAAACATAAGTACATTGTAAGTGCTATTTTAAGGCGTTAAAGGTTTATAAAATGTATCTTTGTTAAGAAATATTTACATTTAATGAATAGTAACTAATGTTAAGAGGTGTGATTGCTTATCAAAGTATGGTTAAAAATGAATCAGCATGCTCATTTGTGGCGGATACGGGACATTAATAGACATCGGTAACAACATGGAACATTCTACCATCACGTTAGAGAACTGCGATGATCTGCTGATGATTTACCTTAAATAAAAAGAGATCATTTTGAGCAATTAACTTGTTTGCTGCCTTTAGCGAGGCATGTTTACCGTACAATGTGCATCCGGGAGATGTCCCTTTACGTGAAAATTCGCTCACTGAGCGAAATTTCGCAGACATGGACGCGGAACGGACACGGATGACGCATCACGAAACTTTGGAATACCGGCCTTAACAATGACACTATCGTGAAGGTTGCGATGTGTTATAATCATCTCATTTACAAACTTATTCTAAAATCTTTCAATTCGTAATGAAGTTATACACGTGTACATAAACGACAAAATGAAATTCATATTTTAGTTACCAAGACCTTGGCCTTGGAAATAGGAAGCTTAGTCATATTGACTTCTGACTTGCGATAGTGATCATTTGTGCAAGGTTATTTTGAAATCTCATAGTCTATATCCCATACAAGATCTAAAGATAAACAATGATCTTGATCTGGTAAAGACGGTAAAACAAAACACACCGTCACATGTTTCAATACATTCAAGTTATTTTGAAATCCCATCATACCTAATGAAGTTATGTCACGAACAAATCCCCTAATAAACATAAACAAAGGGAAGGACGCACGTACAATGACAGGTGAACTCTGAATCTTTATCTTTATCTTAGGCATCTTTTTTGAATTGACATACTTATAACAAACATGCTCTCTCTTCCTCTCTTCTTTCACTGCGTGGTGGCTATGTTCTGTGAATGTAGCGATTCCTGATATGCATATTTCACTTTAAGAAGTCACATCTCATATATACGACTAGGGTATACATGTAAAAACAGAACCACAAACATGTTTTATAAATGTTATCGATATTTAAGGATTGAATCGACATTTGATGTTTTCATTTGGGTATGGAAATCAGTTGGGTTGTTTAAAGTGTGTAAAGACGAAAACATCAAACACCAATTCAATTCTTATATTTAAAGACATTTAAAATACTTTCATCAATACAGAAATTATGAGAAAATTCGTGATATTACGGGTTTTTTGAATGGCTCTTGAAACAGCCACGTTGAAGAAAAAGTGAGTGAGCGCAGCAACTCGTAGCAAAATGTGCGTACTCGTTGATGTCACACGTCAAAATATTGTGAAAAGTCTAATAAGTGTGAGCGGTACTACTAAAGGCCCGCATCTAAAGGTCATACGTCACACTGTCAAGCATCAGAAATTATTAGTCGTTAGGTGAATAAGAGTTCGTCGTAGAGGAAGAAGTTGAATTGTAAATATTATCGCGTGGTAATTTTTTACTGAAATAGTTTATACGGAATTCCATGATTTTTTATTAACCATATAACAAAACCAGCCGTTTATTCCTTTAGGCCTGTATTCCATAGTTTCGTGATGCGTGATCCGTGTCCGTGTCCGCGATTTTTCACTCACCAAAGATATCGTTGGGTATATTCCATACCTCCGTGTCCGTTCCACGTCACGGACAGGGACACGGACGCGGAACGGACACGGAGGTATGGAATATACCCAACGATAAATTTGGTGAGTGAAAAGTCGCGGCCACGGACGCGGACATTTTAACTCATTTAATTGTGCCAAGAAGATCTGTTGCAATAACAAAACATGCAATTACACTGGATGGCTGACTCGTTTCTTAAATGCTTCTAACACCATTACCACAACACCAGCTACTGTCACTGTGGCGTTATATTTAAACAAATCAAACGAGTTCATGAGATAACAATAAAACAAGTATTACTTTTTCGCAGAAAGAATCCCATCATCTTCAAGATCTTTAAATTGTACTGGAAACATTTTTACTTTGTTCAGCAGGTATTGTTCTTCATGCATTATGTTCTTGAAATAGCCTGTCCAGTCAACTTTTATGGTCGTCATACCCTCTTTTAGAATAAAGATAAATACCTGTACATGTCTATATGTAGCTTTCGTTCTGACGAGCTGTTATAAGGCAACTTTTAACAGTTCGTTTGTTACAAATTTGAAACTTATAACTTAAATATGATAATTAATAATTAAATTATAATAAAACATTACAGAGAAACCTATCTTGATCAATGGTACATGTAAGAATGGCCTTATTTAAGCGTAAGAAAAAACGTATCCTATTATGCTAGACTCGATTATACTAGATCAGCATAGCATAGTGTATCATTCACATTATATATATCATATATACAACGTTATTACATATCATATAATTATAATAGCGTAGCGTAGAATAGACTAGACTAGACTAGAATAGAATAGAATAGAAAACAATAGAATATAATAGAATAGAATAGAATGAAATGGAATAGAATAGAACAGAGCAGAACAAAATAGAATATAAACGAATGGAATTTAATAAAAAAGAAAAGAATTGAACAAAGAAAAAGGCAAACCTTCATCACCGTCTGACTGCCACGAATAGTTTGTTTGTGGGACCGCGGATGATATATGCAAATCAGTTGATCGGTCAACGCCGGATTCTATTTCAGACGTGGGGTCGTATAGAACGAGTCTTCGTGCTATTCTAGAATCGTTTGCTATGTCCCTGACTTCCAACAAAATACTAAAGGATGAACAGTGTAAATAACGTTAAGATAAAGCTTAAAGCTTTACAACTATTTTCATTGAAAAAACGAGTTCTTCCAAAATTATTCAGTTCCGATGCATCTTAAATGGAAATTGCAGAAGAATTTATCACTTGTGAGATTCAGGATTCATAACCGCTATTGTCCCATGGTTAGCGAATCAAATCTGTTTCACTAGCAAAGCATCTGACTAGTATAATGCTTTGAAATTGATTCAATTTTACATAAAATTTCTTAGCGTTAGCTTCATAATATGAAGATATGTATATATCAAGATTATAAGGAAATTATCAAAATTTGTGTAAAATTAAGTGTTTATTTTAAATTTAAAGATTATTTAGAAATATACAACTTATATGTTATATACAATTAACAGATAAAATATAGAATTTGGAAATCAACAATGTATCTAACGTGTCTCTTTAGTTACTCAAATTACTGCTACTTTATAACGCTAAAATATATCATTGACATGAGAAGATTTTATATAGAATCATTAATTATACCTGTACAACCCTGGTTCGATGGGAGTAAACTCAGTTTGATGGATGCCTTGTCCGAGGTGCATCAGTTCTTTTGAATCCATTGGCTCGACTGGATTTAATTCAGTCAGTTCTCGAGTCACATTTTTGGTAACCAGCTTATGAAGTTCTAGATACATGAAGTACATCCACATCCGAGAGCCGTATCTATCGTCAGTCCATCCTTTCCATTGCACTTTAATAGGATTCTGAATTAACGAAATAATTTTAAATTGCAATTTCAACATAAACATGTTCTTATTCAATTCACGCCTATCCGCTTTCTTACCTCTTCGTTGAGCTCTACACAATTGTGAGTTAATTCCATTTCTATTCGGTTCCTACATCTAAAAGGCAGATTCCTCTTGTAACATTTAGTACTAAAGACGGAGACGGAGTCCCAAAATCATAAACTTTCACTTGCTAACCTGACATCCAATCTGTTATGCGATGAAAAAATATCAATTGCCGTACTAATTGTTTAATTAGAAAATATATTTTAACGCAAGATCATTGCGTTATCGTAATATCATGGCTTGGCGTTGTCGCAGTACGCTACTGGTTTGCTCCTGTAGGTCGCTATAACATTTAGAACGGTTAGTGACTTAAAAATGTACACGGCGTTTAAGGAAGCGTGAAAGAAAGGGGAACATTCAAAGAGATTGCCATTGGAATAGAAAACAATCGATCATTAATTTAATGTAGTGCATGGGGGTTACATATTATCAAACTGATCATCACTGGGAATTAAAACACATATATTAAGTTTAATTGTGTTAAGTTATACCTCAAGGGGTTACCGTTTGATAATGGATTAATGACATTAAAACTTCATAATTCAAATGCGCTTTGTATTCTGTATTCTTTGTAGACAAATAACATTTGGCGTTGATATGCATAAACTTTTCAAAGTAACATTGACATGTCTCAGTCGGATTGTGCGAACTATACTCAACAAAAATAAAAAGTATCCACTTTCCTACCTTCAATTTTTTAGAATTTGAAAATGAAAACTTAAAATTTTATGTGTGACAAATTATGCATTTCTGTTATCTTTGCAAAGAGATAAAGTTTTCTTGAAAATCTGCAGCCAAAACTTAGTTATCTATCCATTTGTTATAAATGTAATGAGGATTTCAGGAAAATATTAGCAGTTCTTTAAATATTTACGTTTATTTCAATTGAATCAATTTCTCCATCTCTTGTAATCAATAAAATTACAGAAACATTCATCAAAAAAACAACTAGTCTTCTACAAACAATGCTAGAAATTCCAACCATTTCAAATTATCTCCCATTTAACTGAATAGGTAGTGTTCTGTAATTCATTATTAATTGTTATTCGACTGGCAGTTGCTAAGTTCTAGGAGTTGAAGATTATTTATATGAACAACTTAACTTAAAAAACAACTCAGATTAACTATCAAAACATCATTCAAAGCGTGTTTGATTAAATGAAAATGTGTTAATGAGAATATAAGCGTTAAAAGTGGATACTTTTTATTTTTGCTAAGTATATATTTCCAGAAGGCGCAGGGCACAATTTGGTTTATGTTAACACATCATTAACACCAACAGCAATATAAGAAAGCACATACATGTGTAATACTAATTTTTTGCTGTATGAATAGAAACGATTACTAAAGGATGATTAATTTTTGTCAATGAACGGAACATCAATAACTCTTCTATTTAATTATGCCTTTGTGAACTCGTTCTCGATGTTAAGTATCACAACATTTTGACAGTCTGTAGCAGTATAGGTAAGAGGGTCGAAATCGGTTTCCTTACAGTTCTTCGCAATTTGAAAATGAAGCTTGAAATACACCTGTAAAACGTGTTTGGAAACGTTCAATACGTCAAGATTTGGAATGGGGCTTTACCAGTTCCCTATCATGTAAGAAAATCTCAGCTTTTCATAATTAACTCAAGTACAGATTTGAGAAATTTATAGTTTAAAATGATAGTGTCTCTAGCTGGGAGCGAACCCGCACCGTCACGGCGACAGCGCCTAGCCATGCAATTTCTGCGACGTAACCAACTGAGCTAACCGGGACAACGCCAAAATACGTTGATCGGATAGCCCTGATATACGTAACAATCACTGCATGACATCGGTAACGGGTTAATTTACTGATAACAGTACTGACTAAATGTACGGGGAGACTTTTTACGGCCGCCACACTGCACAAATAGCGCTACTGTGAATTTCAAATGATAGTGTCTCTAGCTTGGAGCGAACCCGCACCGTCACGGCGACAGCGCCTAGCCATGCAATTCCTGCGACGTAACCAACTGAGCTAACCGGGACAATGCCAAAAACGTTGATCGGATAGCCCTGATATACGTAACAATCACTGCATGACATCGGTAACGGGTTAATTTACTGATAACAGTACTGACTAAATGTACGGGGAGAATTTTTACGGCCGCCACACTGCGTAAGGTATGGAGACTCCGCTTACTATAATTGTAAAACACCTAACTCAGATGCATATCTTTAGAAATACTCAACTGTGCAAATTACATTAAGGAATGTCAGAGAAACAAAGGTTCCTTTTTTGTAGCAACTTGACCGACGAAATATTCATATGGATTTAAATTTGCATTTGCAATGAGTCTTCTACTGCCTCCATTGCGAGCTTCAAATGTGACCACCAATCTGTAAAATAATTTATTTAATGTGACTAAGTTTGCATTCGTTAACATTTAATAACACATATTTGTAAATATATAATAAATATACATGTATTTAAATTTTGACTATATGCAACAATTTTGCCGCGTCATTATCAATAATCATTGTATTTATAATTGTGGATTGGCTCTGATGACTTAACAGTAATTAAAAGTGCGTACAGTTTATACCATTAAATCATGGAACACGAAATATTCAGAAATAAACAAACCGTTTCTGTAATTCAACAATGAACATATGCAGGTCTTTCCGGAAATGGTTCTGGTCCGAACATTGCCTCAAAATCAAAGGCCATTTCATTGAAGATTCGTTGATTACTCCATACGGTTAGCTGGTTTACGGAAGTATCGTTGGTACCATCGAGAATGACGTTTTATAGAAACGTGTTTTAGTCCTTCTAATGTGGGTGATTATAATTGTTGATTATCCAATTGTCGGCTTACGAGTAGGTGCAACTGTTGGGTGTTCCATATAAAATATTTGTTAGTTTATAACTTGTTTATTAAAATCTTCATCGTATACTTACTGCTTTTTCATCTAATCTTCTTAAGCAAATCATACGTATAGATCATGTCAATATCTTATTATATGAACTGATTTAAGTATTCCTTACAGGATATTCAAACACATCACAATAAGTAATCATGGCGTTTATATCGCTGCTCATTCGTCCCAAGTCACTTAATCCTTCAAAAAAAGTTAGACAGAAAAACAGCAAACCGTTCGCTTTGTCTGATTTTCGGAAAAATTCCATTTTGTTTGGGCGCTTACGTTTCTCGGTATGGTCAAAGTAATTTCTTTTATCTCAACCATAACCCTCTGTCAAGAAATGGAATTATTATATACACATGTCACTCAGCTAGTCAGCTTTCCTATGTTTAAAAGATGACCAAGTTCTTCAGAGAATATCTATATAGCAATATGTTTAAAGTGTACATACACTTAGCCAGGCCCTTATATACCAATGGAGTATTGAACACAAATATTAACTGTTTTACAGGTCATGTAACGGATTTTATTGTTAATGTTCTTTAGTTTGAAATCGGGATTGGCACATACACATGTATTATGCACCGGAGAGTGAAACCTCCGTTCCCCAGCAATTGGATAAAAATTATTATTACATTGTGATTTGGGTTTTTCTTTTGGAAGTCCATGTACTCATCATCACTTTCGAACTGCAAAAACAAAGCAACAGAACAGAGCAAAAGAATTCCCTGTGCCATAATAAACATATTAACATAAAAAGGATGTTTGAGAAATATTCAGAACACAGGGAGTTCGACAAAGAGTTACCTCCCTATAGCCTGATATTCAGGTGGAGGAGGGTGGGTGTTCGAAATATTTAAGATAAATCTTGAAGTCATTCAAAATTCTACCTGGCACTTTGCCTGGTGGGTGTTCGAAATATTTAAGATAAATCTTGAAGTCATTCAAAATCCTACCTGGCACTTTGCCTGGTGGGTGTTCGGAATATTTAAGATAAATCTTGAAGCCATTCAAAATTCCACCTGGCACTTTGCCTGATTTTCAGAGAAAGGAAGTAGCGAGGCGGTGCAACATTAGTTTCACTAAGCCTGAAAATCAAATACGGTATACCTATACATTGAACTCCAAATACGAGCGGCTATCCATTAATGATAACCGCTATTAATAGAACTACTGACATTCCTCGTACTTTTTGTAAATATGTTGACGTAATGTTTGCTTGCAATTCGAAAAGAACTCAACGTAGATTGCAAATGAAAGCAATAATCTTATAATTTAAACAATGCGTGTCGTTTCAGGTTTGCTGTAATATTCAACGCTTAATAATCTACTTATAAAGCATACTGCTTATTCTAGCGATTAATAATTATTATATGTAAAAAAAATAGTTCTTTGAAGAAATTTCAAACCGTTTTATTAGAAAGATTCATATAGGAAAGAAAAGTTATTACTGTAACTTTATAATATTAATACTAAACATTATATCTTATCATCGATAAAGGCAAATGTATTTGCTGCATGACTGATAAGTAAGTCGTTTATAGGACTCAAGGTTTCTGTAAACAAACATCATGTCAGTTTTTTACAACTACTATTTAAACACATTATAAATATTTTCTACATTTCATGTTTATTTTGATAATTGCTTTTTGAAGAAAAAAACACTGTTATTCTGCTCATGCGCCCAACATTAGTATGTAGCAAATAGTCAATAATATGTTTACAGAGGTTCCAGCTATATAAGAAAATTGCCATATGCAGCTTACATATTACGGAGTTAGGACTAACCGCTTACAAGGCAAGATAACAGTATCGGTGCGTGTATTACTGTAATTAACAAATAAGCGAAAATCGAATATTTCAGATATTGCAATACCATGTTTAAAGTAATATGAAATGCTTAAGGCACTCTGTATTTGTTAGTGAACTCAAGCGTTATTGATCTGTTTAATATGCTTGGATGTGTGACTAAGAACTTTAATACTGAATAATGACACAAACGATACAACAAAGCTCCATATACATGTATGTCATATATTGGTACATGTAAGAACACAGATGTGTTCAAGCACTTAAAAACAGTCCAACCTCGCAAAACTTAAATTATGAAATTCTGCATAATTCTTCATATAAGATCTTGTATAACACACTTTTAACATATAACAATCATTTTTCTTATAATAATAAATATTACACTTTGTTCAGTTTTGTGTGATAATTAAAAGGAAGTAAAATTAAAGTTAACATGTTAAGCTAGCTTTAAGGTGGATGGACACGTTCGCCCAGTATTGACATCAAAAATTTAATATTGTCAAAATTTAATGAAATATGGTCAGAATAATGTTTAAGGATCCGATCTATTTAAGGTTGATGGACACATTGTTCGCCCAGTTTTGACATCAAAAATTAAATTAAATTTAGTTTACGCAAAAATGATTCGAAAGTTGCCTTTAACATGCACAAGTATGCACTTCCCAACTTTTCTAAGTATACACCTGCGTACTGGGGCATTATTGGCTTGATAATTGAACTTTTGCTCCAAACCAATCAATAAAACATGCAATAAATACTAACTGATTTATCAGTAAAACAGTTTTCAAAAAGACAGACAACTGACTGCTCCTAGTCATTTAGAGTACTGGGACCCATAGAATACAAATTCACATCAGTTAATAAAGAGTATGACACCAACAGCGCGTATAACTGCGAGCCACAATGAATCTAATTGAGCTAAGTCGGTGCTGAATGACTTCTTTATGGAATCTGAAGCCCATTCCTGAAGGAGCCCATTTTCAAGTTGCATGGTTGGTCCCTTCTGTTTCGTACGCCTCTTCCAAGATCACACAACAAATTTACAATTAGATGTAGATCCAGAGTTCTAGTGCACCATGGAAATATTCTGACGTTGTTCACGTCAAGAAAACTTGTGTTTGCCGAACGATGACACAGTGCAACATCATGCATTTACTGCATGCGCCTTTGTGCTTGGAGACGTGGAAGGACAACCGAATCAAGGACTTGTCGCTGATATTCTACAGAATTTCAGTTCCATTGGATTAAAACTGCTACAGTCCTCTTGTGCATTGACACACCAGCCCACAGCGTTATAACTGATCACCCATAATAAAAAAAATCCGATTCAACAATATTTTCGCGAATTAACCGTTCATCGCTAGAGTTGGCCATATGCGTAATTAACTGATATTGTGAATTTGTTTTCTGTGGGTGTCAGTATTCTAAATGATTGTTAGCTGTCAATTGTCTGTCACATAATGATTTACTTTTGTCAATTATTAAGCCAGTAGTGCCCTAGTAAGCTGGTGTATACTTAGAAAATTTGTTATGTGTAATATGATTTTAGTAAAATCTTAGAATTGAGACATTCTATGTACTTCAAATATCATAATATTCTGCGTAACTCGATCTTTATGGACATTTTTAGGCGTGCCCATACTGTCTTCGGCGAAATATAAGCGCAAAAAGCAGTCTGACGGTGAAATGTCGTTATTTTTTAATATGTTATTGCCATATGTTTATATAAATTTTTCGAAATGTGAAATAATGTGTTGTCGGGTTACTTTTGCGTAAAAATAAAAAGAATGTAAATTTAGAGTTTTGCGTTCGGATCAGCGCCGACGTCATATTTAAACTTAAACACGACGGCGTAGTGAAAATAATATTTTAAACCTCTATGCGAATAATCGTTTGATTCTTTGTACGCGTTACCTTGTGTTTAAAAATAAGTTAAAATTGCTTAACGAAATAAACTTCCTTTATTTTTTTCCAGACATTTACATTTACATTTATCAAGTTTGTATCATAGAACAGTGTACACTTTCTTGTTTTATCTATGTATGGAATGTATATATTACGTCGAAGACAGTAAGGATACGCTAAAACGGTGCCAAAAAAGCTCGCGTCACGCAGATTATTATGATAATTCAAGTACAAAGAATGCCCCAATTCAAAGATTTAACTAAAATCATATTATGCTTGTACCGGTGCATGTTTAAGGCAAATTTCGTATCGTGTTGGCCTAAACTATATAGTAATTAGTTCTCTACGTTAAGGGAAAATTGAAGGAAATCAGATGCCTTCAAAGATGGTGTTGTTTTTCAATAATCGTCGTCGGCAAGTAAAAATATTTTGCATATTTCAATAAAGCGCTGCAAACCTCATTCTGACCATTTTAATAAGACTTTGGCAACATTTAATTTTTTACGTCAATTTCACGTAGGAATTCAAATGTGCATAGATTTTACGTATTTAATGTTTGACTATTTATTTTATTTGCGTTAAACAGCAATTGATATATACGAAATTGAATTATCTTTAAATGGAAACGTTTTAAGTACTTTAAAATAAGGCTTCTTTTAAAACCAGTCAAACCCGCGTACGTTGTTTCTTTACAGGAAAGCACACGTGATCACAATTATATCATTAATCATCAGTAAGTACATTTACGGCTCAATGCTTAAAGTCGGACTGTAACAGCTCATGGCTGTCCATTAACCATGGTATTCAAAATAGCATTTCACAGTTTTTTCACTTTAAAACGGGTGCAAACGTCCTTTTGTAAAGATGCTAAATCATATTTCTTGTTCTTCCTCATTCAATGAATTTGGAAAGTCCCCTTTAAAAGACTGTGTTTGATAAGCGTTAATAATGAATGTGCGTAAAATATTTATTTTCCTGCTTACATTTCGTCCATTGTTTTATTTTTGCAAAACAACCACCAAATCTTTATAATCTGTTTTGAAACAGTTTACTTATTTACAGTTTATGTAAAGGTCACACGTATCGTCTTTAAAACCCCTTTCAGATTATAATATTTCAACTTGTTATTTTCACGAAATAATATATGTTTATAGTCAATTTCGAATTTCTTTTATTGTGACTTACTGCACACCATATTCACAAATGGTTCAAATCTAGCTATACATGTAGGTATAAAAATTTCACAGAAAGATTCTAATCAGCGCCGTCATGGCAGCACCGTTTGGCCAACACTTTTACTAACCTTAACAACAGTTGAGAAAAGTAAGAATATTAGTGCCAATGTGGGACTATAGGTTAATGTAACATTATCGTAGTCTAAAATTATTTCCTTTAAAATAATATTCGGCAATGCCACGCATTAAGATTACTTAATTTAAAATAATATCAATTAAATAGGGTCAAGTCCTATGTAAACTACAATATGTTTATCCCGCGTTCGTACTAAATACGGGGGATGATCCAAAATAACGTAGACTTTTGTTATAGTTTTCATACTTTTTAAAATAATTAGATCAAACAGCTAACACATTGTTGAAGCTTGTTTAGACATTTAAAAAGTTCTATGTCTAACGTCGAATGTAATAAAATAATACCCTGACTGTGCCAAGAAAACAATCGAAACCCGTCACAATATTTTTATATTAACGATTTTTCTTTATTTTGTTGTCTGGTGAGGTTTTACAAAAGGTAAATCACGCATCGGTTAGGTTCATTGGAAACATTTGCTGAATATGTGTCTTTTAACCCTCGTTTGTTTGCTCTGCTTTTAGATTTTAACAAAGAACATGTGAAAACCTAAACAAAACGTGTATGTGCAAAACAGAAGCATATGCAGATAGTGATCAGACTTCTTGTTGCATGAAAATGTGTTGTTATTTTCTTCGCGGCTTAAAAAATATGTTTCACGTTTTTCCATGCATACAATGCAACGAAACCATTGATAATTGTTGTCAGAAATTATTTCGTCTTAAGCCGTAAAAAGAATTGGAAGAAGCGGTTCGGATCGCTACAGTAACAATATATAACTGATAAACTATAAATCCGGTCAACACGCTCTGGTCTTTTTACTCCTAGAGATCCAAACGTCGCTCAATGCGATTCATTTCGATTCCAATCCGTCTCCGATTCGATTACGCTTCAATTGCGCTCCTAGTGGGATCGATTTGCGGTCCTCTTCAAACCCAATTGTCAATTTCATGATTTTCGGTACTGTAACTTACGGCACTGACACAGGCGTCTCATCGGGGATCCTTTGACTAAATGTTTGTTGAAACATTTTTGTTTCTTTTTTCGTCTTGAACATTTTAAACGGGGAAATGTCAGGTATGGCCCTATTAACTAAAGGTACACCACACAATTTAAAAAATCCGTTTTGATGCTGATACGCATAGAGTTAAGTCAAGTAAACTAAACTCGTTGAATTCTAGACAATCGATCGATTTAATTTCTTTTAAATAACAAACGTATTTCTTGTAGAAACACAAAGTTTCAAAACAAAACAAAGTTAAATAGTGTTGTTTTATGCTCAATTAAACCTAATTTTCATAAATCTGTAAAAAGATTAAAATCAGGTTGTTTCTTACATTAATTTTGCAGAAAGCTAAAATTATGATTATAATTCAATTTAAAAAAAATACTGGATTTATATCCCTACAGAAGATTATATGACTAGGGTATGTGCTGTTCGTGTAAAACTGAAAAGTTAATTTTGATAGTTATGTTCATACATAATGAGGGGTAACACAACGATCAGTTGCTATTAAATAAAAGCATCTATGAAAACAATATTTGTCTCCCCGTTCAAGTTAGTCCTTTTAAAGGACCTGGTACATGATTATAAATTTATGCTAACAGTACTCCTAAACTACTTTTGATTGAAAATTTCGATGGCTTCAATATCCCAGTCAGTATGGCTTCTGATATTGTTCAATCAACCCGGTATTGGATATACCTTCGGCTTTTTAATGTTTGCCTTTGACATTCCCTTTGATACGCATGATATATTTTCAGGTCCCCTGTCAAAATGCTCTATTCCGTTCAGGTTTTTGCTTTTTGTTTAAGGAAAACCCATTCTTTTATTGGTGGACCATGATTATCATAGAATTGTATTAATCTGAAACTATCGCTTTGAAAGTTCCATGTACACCGTCATATGCAAACAATCATTTAGGTATCGCAAACATTGCAAATGGCGAAGACAGGCTAAAATTTCAAAAAATTGAATTTTGGGGTAAATACTTATTGCCACCTAATTTGTAGTAAATAAATGGATTAAGCTATGGATGTAGTAAGTGTTTGCAAGCTCAGTTTAGTCTTATTCATGTTCTAATTACCCAGCACATACTAAAACAAAAGAAAAACCATTTGCACGAGAACTCTGAAATTCATGAACAATATACAAAAGCAACTCACACCTGAAATAAGTATATGCTGGTCTACAATGTTTAGTGCCAATTCGTCAAAATAATGTTAGGGGTTTCAAGAAATTCAAGGAAAACTTACTTCCTACTTTCACTTTCACTTTGAACCAGGAAGTTAATGCTTCATTCAAAACTATAATGCAGAGAAAGAAAAAACAAATGACAATATCAACATTTTGATGTTTACTTAATGGTTGATACTTGGAACATCAGATATTGGTCATAAAACAGATTTTCCATAAAACCTTATTAATTATTAGGTCGGATTATTTAAGGGATTGCCAGACTGCTCCCAAACTTGTTCATCGATAAAAATAAAATTATCAAAATCTCAATAATGGCAAAATGCCGTTCAATGAAACTTTGCACAAATGAATGTTACAAATGAATCTTTATTTTGCATACAGTAAGACACGTTTGAAAAGAAAAGAAAAAAAGCTAGACCTAAAAATTCCTTAAAATTCTATTTACATAAATTCACAAACAAAAGCGATACAAAACACAATTTTAAATTCCCACGTGAGCGCAATGATACTGACAAGAAAATGTTGTGTACTTTGTAAATAAATTTCAACTACTAAAAGAGAAATCAGTGATTGTCATCCGTTTACGCAACCAGTGAGCGACCAGAAACTTGAAGGTCAAACACACTTTACTAATATCTCGTAAAGTTTACATATGTAAGTCACGAGGACACAACAAATTGTTGTCAGTATCATATTACTAATTTGAGCTTTTAAAATGATGTTTTGTGTTGCTTAGTTTTTGTGAATTTAAGTAAACAGAAGTTTAGGGAATTTTAAGATCTCGCTATTTGTCTTTACTCTTCTAACATGTCTTACCATCTGCAAAATAAAGATACATTAATAACAAACATTTGCGCAAAGTTTCATTTAACGGCATATTGCCGTTATTGAGATTTTGATATTTTTTCTTTTTATCGACGAACAAAGTTGGGAGGAGTGTGGCAATCCCTTAATTGTCTAAATAATTAAGCGAGTATTGCTGGATTAATCTGGATATGCTTATATGCGTAAAATGTGCTAGCAACTGGAATTGTTGTAAAATTTCATGTATACCGAATCTGTTGATGTATGAATCATAAATGATAAATAACTTCCTATTTATCCTCTAAGGCGATTTAGTTTTGTATAAGGTAGGTTACTATATCATAAACATTATATTGATATCATGTTAAAAACTGGGGTATTCAATATATTTCATATATTAGCTCAATTTCATTATGTTAAATGTTTCGAAAAAAATAAATCAATTCTTATGTTAGAAATAAAAAATATAAATATAAACAAAATACAAATCATCTACAAGGACAATTAAATGAACAATAAATAAGTAAATAAACAAATAAAAAATAAACTATTGCCGACAACGAAAATTAACGACTAATAAATGACATCTTTTTTTCAAACAAATCATTAAATTTCAGCTGTACCAATAGTGATACTGCTGACAAAGCTTGACACGTTTTTTGAAGACGAGCATATGGACATCAAAGGCATCTACCATAGTCGCAAGATGATGGAAATAGTAAAGAATGCCGAAGAGATGTTCGGAGTTCCGGTAATGTTCTATATGTTATATTAATTTTGACATCTTCTAAGATGACGTTGTTTCACTTAAAACTTCAATTTTTATCCGTATCTTTAACTTCACATTACAGTTTTAGTCTGATATTTTTTCATCATCATCATCATCATCATCATCATCATCATCATCATCATCATCATCATCATCAACAACTACAACATCATTATCAACAACAACAACATCATAATCATCACACTCATCATCAACAA
This sequence comes from Corbicula japonica, assembly GCA_038501625.1. NCBI lineage: Eukaryota > Metazoa > Mollusca > Bivalvia > Venerida > Cyrenidae > Corbicula > Corbicula japonica. Next base: position 1,355,220 of record JAZAYU010000055.1, read on the forward strand.
CCACATAGACGGCACCAACGTAAGAAGCAACAACAACTTCTTTATCATTATTTTAAAAGTATATTGTGCATATACATTTTAATAATTAATTTCATTACATCTTCAGTCCAATGTGGTGTCAGCTGCTCAAAACGTTAGAAATTGTCGAGACGTATATATGCTGATGCTGCCCACGCGAAACGAGCGCGTTTTTAAATCCAAGAAGCAGCAGTTAATATGATGAGGAAATAGAAGTGACAGAGGAGATGCTACAAATGACTTTCGAATTACATTATGCAGAAGAATCAAATTTAGAAAAAAAAATCACTAATTTATCAAAAAAGAAAATTGTTAAAAAGCAGCGTGTACATGTAATTTATTGACCTGAAGATATTGATATTTTGGTAGATATAGTTTAACTTACCTGTATTGTCTACACTTCGACGAATATTTCGAATATTATGTCTTGTTTACTATGAAAGGATACGGAAATTTTTTTATAAATTTCAATTACATTTACATTATAAACACACAAATATAATAGGGGTGATCCATATTTTTCTCACTGCATCGATTACGAAAATATAAGGCGTAATTATTTCCTTTTTTATCAAGTGCTTTGACAAATTAATTATTTTTTTCAAAAGGCTTAACTTTAATTTATGCCAAATAAACAGAATAAAAATGTCCAAATCACGATGTAATCAAAATCAACTTGGCCATTCCTGGTACACGTATGCATTATCAGCGAATGAGATTCCAAAGCGATTAACCATTTCTTATTCCAGGAAATGAACATTATGCCGGTGCAAAACTACAGAAAAGAAACAGATCTTGACTTAAATATGGATATTCTGCTGCTGCTAGCGCTGAAACGGATGCTGGACATTGCTACCGACCGTTTAGAATATTTTGCAGACCAAAAGGCTTAGGGATGATTTGTTTGTTGTGTAATAATTGAAAAAAAGTAACTTAATTAATGAACTGTTAAGTTTATCATTGTGAACATGTTAACTATCCTTATCAAAAGATCTAATTGGTTTTTGAAAGGAACATTGGCACGTTTACTATCATGCAAAACCTGAACGTATTTTGCTTAGCGCTCAAGAAGTATATGATGATGTGTACAAACGCACAAATTTTACTTGGAAATGTTAGTCTTCTAAGTGACTGTTATTTGCATAACGCCTCTTGTCGGCTTTTCTTAAACGAACAAGGTTGTCAACAAATAGAGGATATAACGTGAGTGCTCATTTTATACTGAAATTATTAAACGAGTAATACTAATCGATATAAAACGAGGCATTTTCGATAAAGATGACGAGTTTAACAATTTCAGTATAAAATGTACACAACGGATGTATTCTACATGTATTTATCACACACCCTTTAAAACGAGCAATTTCTAACATTTGTCCGTTTCTAACGCCTAGTAGAACGAATTGAGAATGTGTGTAATGCGTTCGTTTCTGGTGTTACAAAAACAAGTCCCCCCAAAAATATCATACCGTAGTCCCATGTACCGAAACATGTTATCAAATAATTTTTACAGCACAGGAGTCTTGATAAAAGACTATAACAGTTAAAGGCTTCTCAATTTGTGTTTAATTAAATAAATCGATCTACTGTTTAGCGTTAGTAATGTAAACTTTCATATTGGTATTGAAATTTAATGGATGTAAACTCGAAAGTTGAATTGATAATAAGTCCCAAGTGTTTTTCTTTGGTTCCGAGGATGTTGTAATACAAAACCGATGATGTTCTGAAAACGATGTCAGCGTCTGGTTCATTTTGATTTCGATTCTATCGGATTGAAAATGGCTTCGTTGCTGATGTTGAATTTCATCTTAGACTTTCGGCGTATTGCTGTGTTACGGAATAATCAAGAGATCAGAAAGTAATATTTTCCGTGGATATTATCAATCAGAGGGATGAATAAGTTCCCTACTGAAGCCGATTTATTGCCTGAAGTTGTCAAATAGCAACAGTAAGTCATGTTATATATATATTTTTTGTGATTGCTGATAACGCGGATGAATATTGATTCGACTACGATATAAACTAGTTACCGGTATATATAAAAATATATAAGACTTTCTATAACACTCCATACCAGAACGTATGTGATAAATTTTATTGTTCGCAACAGAGTATATTAAAAACTGTTGTAACGCACAAATAAAGCATGTGAAAATCCAGTTAATATGTGGAAATAAATTTTGAGAACCTATAGAAATTGGCTTATTCAATTAAATTAAACATTTCTTTCAAGTAATCAGTATCGACTTTGCAATGCAACACTAAATTTATATTAGATATATATACAAAGCAATCTCACTAAAGTCAGATCTAACAAACTGTAAGATCTGATGACGGACCACTTTCATCGTACATAAGTTATAGCGGTTTTTCCCGACTACTATTTTTTAGAAATGTCAACACATGATTTATAACGCTCGCATTATGATCTAAAGATATAATTACATTAGAAGTGAATGCAATACTACATAAACACATATCTCTTCAGTAAAATATGTCTAATGCAAGCTGTCAACACTTTTCATGGTTTTAAATACCGCGTTTTCTTTCACTTTTGCGATTCTGTAGGTCACAATCTGATTGGTTCAAAAGGTTAGTGAAAAAAATCACATTTTAGTTACTCGTCGTCAGATCCTGATAGTGTACATGTAGCGGTATTCAGGTAGTGTTATGAATCGACTGGATTTTTCAGAATCGATAATCTGAGAAAATCGGCTTGGCTCAACCGATTGATAATCGGATAATCGGAACATGTTGTTTCATTAGCTGTTTTAGGTTTTGTTATAAACAAATCAGTAGATACTGATTTAATATACGTTAAAATGGAAATAATAAAAAATATAATGTTATAATTTCTGTTGTCTTGTATACCAGGATATGTTTTTATCAACAACTTTGTGTGCAAAATTTTGACATATTCATGGAACACACGTGAAAGTCGTATTATAAAATAACATCACTAGATATATAACTGACAAACAGCACCACTCCTTTCTCACAGAATCAACTTTTTCTCACAAAAAAACCTGCAGAATTCTTAAACTGAAAAAGGAAGATTCAGTAAGCTCTGAAATTGTATGGCTAGTTGTTGTACCGAGTATCAAAAATTGGAACTAAAATCGAAATTGGCTTTAAAATATCTTGGGTAACATAACCGTAACAAGCGTTATATTGTGGGTGGGGTATTATTTTCATACATTTATTGCATTCTCTCACCAGAGGGCGTGCTACACAAGTTTCGCTTACACCTCTGTCAACGCCCGATGTACAAGATTCTTGTACAAAATATAAATAATGAATAAAATGCTCGTGAGATTATTTTGATCTCTGTATATTTTACTTAAAATGAAAATGGGTATTTTTATTTTTTTTAGAATAATGTTTAAGATATATTTTAACCCTAATTTTCGGGGAACTATTTTGCGGTCATGTGACGATAGAATATCACGTGTATGAGAACTACTTTTCCCGGCGTTGACAGAGGTGTAAGCGAAACTTGTGTAGCACGCCCTCTGGTGAGAGAATGCATTTATTGGCGTAGGATTTCCCGCAAAGCGTGCAAATGACTCTGCTCATGTCTAAATTTCCTTTAACTGGAGCTCAATCTTCCATTTTTCGGAAGTAAAAAAAAACTAACAGATCCGGGAAGTCGTCTTTCCCGGGTAAGGAAAAAGGTCTTCGTTATTGATGCCATCCATTACTGTCTTGAGGGATTACCTCCCTTCAGAAATAATCGGAAAGAAACTACCGGCAAGCTACTACCGAAAAGAGAGAGAAAACATTCATCCGCCTAACCTAGCGACATCGATTCTGAAAAATTGGACTCGATTGTCGCCGACGTTGAAGTTATCCGACTGATTATCGATTGTCGGCGACAATCGGGCAAACACTATATTCAGGAGATGATTTTAATCAGATTGTTTAAAAAAGGGAACATATCAGGAATATCCACACCTCATAGCTCCACAAACGGTCAAAAGGAGAGATAGAACCAATTTTCCACTAGGGATTTAAACCAGGTACTAAGATGCACTAAACTTACATTCGCTAAACAGATTCTCCTATTCACAAACAAATACATGCTATCTTCGTGAATTATCTCCAACCCACCCATCATATCGCCAATGTTGCATGAAAAATCAAACAAACCTAAGAAGGTCTTAGCAGTGTCAAGCAAAAAAGATTAAGATTAACATGATTAACTGAGCAACTAAGGCAAAGCGGTAACAATATGGTGAATGATAAATATGGCTGTTCACTGTTAAAAATAAACTTTCTTCTATACAAGTATAAGTTTAAAAATGTTCAAGCAGTGCCACTTATTATATCATGATATAGGCCCTGCGTTTTTTTTCTGTTAGAATTTAAATAATAAATAACAGCTGTGATATTTCAATATTTAAATAATAAATAACAGCCGTGATATTTCACGAGGCATGGTTCATATGCGTAGATATATCAATCGGGATAACGCATCTGTTCTTCGCCCCGTAAAAAATCCTGCGATATATCGCCGCAGGCCATTTATTATATTAAACTCGACATTGTTGACTTCACCAATTACAAAAACCAATTCTGACTTCATTTCAACGTTCATTCTAGACTGGTAAAATTACCGGAAACGACTGTGTTATCTTTATTAAATTAGAATAAAAACTAGAAATTTAAATGTGACTTGTCTACATTAAAAATGAAGATCCGCAAATCTTATTGCGTTGTTAAACTAATCAGTCTGTCATCAAAGTATTTACCGGATTACTTTTGAAGGAAAGGGAATTTTATATTTGCTTGTAACCTTTAATGGCAGTTGATGAAGATTGCTGCATGCTGATGCCTTTCTCCATTTGACTGAACCAGGACATTTCATCAGAAAATTGGGAAGAGGCCCTATCCTTCCGATTGGAAAATGTTATGCGTGATAATTATTTATTTTCGGAAAAAATCATTGAACGATGGGTCCTAGTTTAAAATTTGAATTTTCAATCAAATTAAATCTTTAAAAGCACTTTTTTCAGACTTCAATTTTCAAACTCCCCTCAGGGTATTTGATCTTGTTTTGGATATCTTACATAGCATTTTGGGGAGGGTCGCAATTGGGATAAAATACTATTTTTTATTGGGAGGGGGCCTTAAATATGCCTCTGTTATATATTATGTTTTTACCGAATTTTCTGATTTTTCGCAGCAAAAAAAAAATCACCAGATTTTATTCACTTCGATGGACTATTTAAGTTAAGAAGCATAACACACAATACACAAGGTACAGTTAAAATAGGTCTGTTATAACCTTATGAATTTAAAATCAAACAGTAGATTATTAAATTTAAAATGTTCAGATAATCGTACATATTTGGAACATGTATGTAACTTTTAGGTATGGTATGCAATTATCGTACTATAGACATATTGAAGAGATCACATCTCATTTTCAAGATTAAAACATATATTTCAAATGATTTTTACTTAGTAATAATTTCTTCAAATTCCGCCGACATTACGGAAATGACCGGAAATTGACGGAATCTACAGCAATTCAAATATGTTATATCGATATATTTTCACGGATTAAGTAAAATCAACATTTTTTATTTTAAATATCATTTTATTTCATGAAATTCAGCACAACGCTATATTTTAACACTATCAAGAAAAACAAAAAGAAAATGGTGGACATATATAATTTTTTGTAAATATAGTCATTTTTTCACAAAGAGTCTGAAAAAAACTTATTCAAAGTACCAGGCAGACTGTTTTTGGTCTGCCAATGCCTGTGGTCTTCCAAAGTTAGAAAAAGGTATCACACTGCTCTGTCTATGTCTGCAGTTATTTATACAATACAATATATATATATATATATATATATATATATATATAATAACACAATAAAAATATACATTGCATTAAGTACAAAAAATGCAAAATACTTGTCGGCGACCTTGCCAACGAGCCACGATGACGATTAAAAATTTTGAGTATCTGTCTTTAACTTTATTCAGTCTGCGTCAGCATTATGTTAAGGTTACTATATTTTAAGGAAGTGCGCAACCTAAACAATCAGATAAAGGGGCTCTTTATATTCATTTCATTAGCTGGAGCCCTTAACAGACACCCTTTCCCCAATGTTCTCTGTCAACTCTATTTCGACCCTTTAAATGCATGTACCGCATCCATCTAATCTGAATCTACAAGCTTTGAATCTTGATAATAAGGTACATGTTCCTAAAAGATCTAAACATGAACAGACTGATTAGCCCTCACTGATTATACAAGTTGATATGTTCTAACCTTGACATAAATCATGGAATACAAGCTGTATCCATGTTACTTTTATACTGACTTATGGCCTGTTTCCAGAGAAATGGCTGGTTTGGGTTTTCGTGTTATAAAAATGTACAACAAACATTTATTTCCATTTTCCTACTTTGCATAGGTGTCTCATCATGTCTTTTAAGATTTCTGAAGATTCATCAAAATAGCACCATCTGTTAAACAAATATTATAAAATAATGGGCAAAAAATGTCAGGAGTGTGACAAAAATGTGTGACACTTTTCAAAATCACATTTTTTCAGACCATCATTTTACAAAAAAGCTTGAGTAAAGACAAGTTTTGGTGTATTTTTTAGCAAAATGTGCATTTATTAGGCATCAAATAGTGATAAAATTAAGCATTATTTTATTATACTTTAAGTAATCAAAATTCATTCTATTAAGACAAGTGTGGTAGATTAGAAAATACCTCGAGAAAATCAATAAATCTGCTTTATAAATTTATAGGACTTTAAAGATTAATAGTACATAAGAAATGTTTTGATCATTATGTTTTATGTTCCCAGATGCATTATCACCTCTATTGAAATTATATTTGTCTGCAGCTCCCTTCAGAAAAGGTCAGCTAAATTTGTCAGGAGTGTGACATTATGCACATATTGCAATATTCTGTCAACATATCCTTTAAATGAAAACAAGAGCATATTTTTCCTAGAAGTCTATGTCACATTTGTTACATGGTGACAAACAGGCATGGCCTTAGTGAAACATTTTTGAGTACACTGCACTTATGTGGTTGTCAGGAGCGTGACACATTTTCTTAACAATATAAATTGTTTAACTTTATGCGATACATCAAGTTATAAAGCACTTATATTTGATGCTTCAACATGTTTTTTAACAGAATTACACATTTACTAATAAGAAACAGTTATATACTTGTAGTTAACATGTAAACACATAAATTAAAATTATTTGATTTATTTCATATTGGTCAATAAAGCTCCATAAAATTTTTATCCTGCCACATATGAGTATAACTTGATTGATTTTGATCACTGTAAAGACATTACAAACTTATGGACCAACAAGTTTGGACTTCTTATGAACTTAAATTATTTACATTGTTTTCACTTCACTTGCCATTTTTCAAATGACAATATCTCAATAACCAGTTGACCGATTTCAAAAATCTTTCCAGTTCTGTACTCAGTTTCAATAAGCAAAAAATGCAGAATAACAAATTTGAAATTTTAATAAACTTTAATTTTTCTCTTTTATTTCACTTTTCCAGCCATTTTTAAACAGCCATCATGCATAATAACTTATGTGTACTAACCTGGAAAGTAGACATAAAACAGGGAATACTTGCACTTAGCGCAGAAAATCTATTTCTTATTTTAACCCTTAACGCCAAATATGCGCCGTTATAGCAAAGACAAACAGTGTAGATCAAGACCACCCTGCATTTCCGTGCTGTTTGATCAGGATCTGCACTGTTCACTATTAGATTCATAATTTAAGGTTATTTCTGAACAAGATGTGACCAGTGTAGATCCTGATCAGATGGGACTAATGTTTAGTCTTATCTTGATCTGCATTAGATGCATGTGCTATGATATATTTGGCATATTTATGGCTCGAAGGGGCTCTTGATCAAACATTTTAGTTACCGGATCCCTTAGAATGACATGAACAATCATCTTCAACTCAAATCTTTCTCAGAAATTACTCTACATTATAAAGCTATTTCAGTTAAGATAACTTACTAAATGCAGGTGTTAATCTAATATTATAATTGTATTCCTGGTTTGTTTTCAGGAATATTAATACTTGCAAGGTCCTTCGACTCAAAAATTATTTTATTAGAAGATATCATTCAATGATTTCAAAAGATGCAGATCCTTGCATTATGATGCAAGAATATTTGAAATTATTCACTTTTGACCTCGACCCCTTACCCCCCTCCATTTTGAGCTTTGGGCCATTTTGATGTTGGAGAAATTAGGTAAGTGGTCAAATTTTGCAATAACAATGATTAATTTTGTGTGTTTTGCATTTTAACCGTTTGCTTCTGGGCTGAATCCGCTAAAATGTGATGAAAATGACCCGTTTGATCTTTTGATTTACTAATAGCACATAGAATAACCCTGGTTAAGTAAAATATATTCTTTTAAATATATGTCTTATTCTTTACAAATTTATCACATTTTATCCGGTGACTGTTCTTAATAACACCTTTTTTACCCTGTAATTAGCAGTTTCGTTTTTAAATAAACCAGGCTTAATCGGAATTAAGGAGAACTGAAGAGAACTGAATTGAAAACTCCCATAAATTTTGATAACTGTGAATATTATTTAGCGTCAAACTTAGTTCAGACGAAACTGTGCCTTATCTGCATAAGAATTTGCGAAGTAAAATGTGTAATATGATCAAAATAAGAAGAATAAAGCTCAAATTTTAAATGTTCCATGGAAACAGCTTAGTGCAGAGCTTGAATCATGGGAAGGGCATAGAAATGACTCTACTCGTTATGTACTGTGTAAACCCACCCACAGGCTTCTCTATACAGTTTATTACAAGTCGCTTTCATGTATGGATTACATGTACATGTAGTAGGCGTGTAGATGTCTTTATAAACAAACTAATATAATCAAATTCTGTAAAACTGTAACTGATTATTGATAATAGACACCGGTCACTCTATTGAGATAACTAGGAAGGATCTTAAACCTGGAAGAGGAGATTTCAAACTTCTCACTGATCAACAGAAAATGGCGAAAACTTTTTACTGAGAAAACAGCTTTGAATATTTTTGTTTGTCACTGTGAATGTATCGATAACGTACTATATTTTAAGGATTAAAATAGAAGAAAACCGAGACGCATTAAATCTTAATTTGGAAAATTACAACTACACGTACTATTAAAAGTTACTTTTCTCAAACGATTTTCATAAAAAAAGTGATGTGTACGTGAACTTGTAGCTTACACGTTCCCGTACACATCTTAAACCTCAACCTCTTTACTACTTTAAGCGTAAACGAACACAATATACACAATAGATCGCTTCTGTAAGAGAAGGGCTGCCATTGCTTTTATTTCATTGCAGTCACTGTCACATTCTTATCAGCAATTGGAACGGAAATCCCGCTAACTTTTTTTCAATCGTTCACATAAAGGGAAACACCCGACTAATCATACTTTTTGCATATATCCGTTTATTTCATTTTAAACTTATTCGATAAATTACGATAAAACAAACATGACACTCGCATAATTTTCTGGATAATATTCTTCTATTTATCAGTCTGTTTCCTGGTTGCTTTCAAAAAATTGCCATTTTATAAAAGACATCATGTGGTCTGTTACTTGTTATATTGGTATTATAAAATATGTCACTTTAAATCATTTCACGAAATCTCCGAGAATTTGCAATTCGTATTACTAGACGACGCCACACTCAAGTCTGTTCACTTTGACGTCAGTTATTGCGATGACGCCGTTTTTATGAAAACGCACGTTTCTGGCAAGCGGCCGTCACATTTACTTTAAATGAAAACCTCATTACTAGCTGTCCATTGGTTACAACGTTTGTATGAATCGCAAACTCGAAATAGAAATTATTGACCGAGTAAAGAGTATTGTGAAACATTTATGTCTAAATATAATGACTAAATGAATTTTTTATAAACCCAATTATTGGTATAAACATTAACATTTTAGACTGTGTTTTCATAATATGACATCTGTAGCGATGCTAACTGCACAATATTTGTGTACAAGACTAAGGTAATTGTGAAAATTGAAAAGGGATTTTCGATGTTTCTATGTTTTAATGACAAAAAGAATGACAATCCTACAAAAGGTACAGTACTTTTGTATTTTGACCTTTTTTAACCATACAGACCAACGAGACAAGTTCATTTCATGATTTCGCTTGTATATGATTTATAAGTTTATTGCAACAGTTTATTTGTAGATAAATGTCCATACGCTCGATAGAAATACACAGTGCCTGTTCCACATAAAACATCTATTAGTAAATGTTTATAACTTTTAACTACAAACGTTTACAATGTAAACGAAAACTAGGTTTGTTTCTTCCAAGTATATTTAAAGATAAGACTGTTGAATCGGCTATACATAATTATTTTGAGAATACTGAAACACCTATCGTTTGTATTGTTAAAAACACAATTAATTTTCAATAAAACAATTACCTCTTATTTATATTAATATTGAAACGGAATAGCTTAAAAGTGATAATGCTTTAACACTTACTTCTTCATAAGAGAACGATAGTGTTGCTGCAGACACTCTACATATTGCAGAATTTAGTGCCAAAAAAAGATAAAAATCCCTGCAATGTATTGTTCGCCTAAATTGCACAAAAACATATAAAGCAATATTTATCGCCAAATCCAGTTCTTCACAACTACTAAATTATCCGTACTCCAAACATCTCATCTTACAGCTATCAAATAACATGTATTATGGTATTACTAAAAGGTTTTTGATAAAACCTTTATCGCCTAAAATGAACATGGACCAATTTTTACAGATGGTTCTTAATATGATAATTATTCTGTAAAAATTAAATTGTGTCTTACATTTGTTAGCCTACTCATGCATGATATAATTATGTGATTTTTGGACGTATTATGTCAAATAGGTCAAAAGTAACTTCACGTAGTACTTGTAAGTCTAATGTTTATGACAATCATTGTAAAGAGTTAGTTTTGTTTTTAGATTCACATAAGCTTTTTAAAAATAGTAATTGTGCTTGTCATCCTGAATCTCAAGAACAAATAAAAACATCATCTGATTGTCATTTTTGCTTTAAAAATTGGACTGTCATTAAAACATAAATTAATTTGTGTTATAGTCATAATCTGTTTCCTACACCTACCCAAGGTGTTGATTCAATCAGTTTTGTCAGGGTGTCATATTGTTATATAAGATCACAATTTACAACACTTGCAGTAACAGTCAGAGGTGCTTAGGCATTAAAGGTGTCATACGCGAAAGTACGATGACGAAAACGCGAAAGTACGATGAAGAAAACGCGGAAACTCGAAATCACGAAAGTACGATGACGAAAATGCGAAAGTACGATGACGAAAACACGAGAACACGATGACAAATACACGAAAACACGAAAATGATAGTGATAAAATTTCGCGTCTCCATCATCGTATTTTCGCGTTTTCGGCATCGTACTTTCGCGATTTCGTGTTTTCGTCTTCGTACTTTCGCGTTTTCGTCTTCGTACTTTCGCGTTTTCGTCATCGTACTTTCGCGTTTTCGTCATCGTACTTTCGTGATTTTGTGTTTTCGCGTTTCGGACTATTTCATAAATAGGCGATGGCCCTTACGGAATTCCGAACCACGTGGGTGGAGAATCCCCGTATGCGCATGTGCAACGGAAGGCGAAGTGCGAAAACGCGAAAGTACGATTACGAAAACACGAAATCGCGAAAACACGAAAACTCGAAAGTATGAAGACGAGAACGCGAAAACACGAAAGTACGATGACAAAAAAACGAAAGTACGATGACGAAAACGCGAAATTATATCGCTTTTTTATCATCGCGTTTTCGCATTTTCGTCATCGTACTTTCGCGTTTTCGTCATCGTACTTTCGCGTTTTCGACATTGTACTTTCGTGATTTCGTGTTTTCGCGTTTCGGACTATTTCATTAATAGGCGATGGCCCTAACGGAATTCCGAACTAAACGAACGATTTATTGTTTTGCTTTCCAAAATGCTAGACTAAGTCGGATAATAATGCTAACGAATGATAAGTTTTAATTGTTAAAGATAGTTTGCAATTAGCGATTTATAAAAATAAGGCCAATAAGCAAAATTTGTCAAAACATTTCTTTGCCGTAAGTTTTTACCGGTCAGGTTTTTTCCCGTGTTTACATTGCTTTACGAAACCGGTAACCAGCGCAAAATTCGAACATCGAAAAAAACCTGTTAGTGAATGGGCATTCCTGCGACCTCAAGACGAGCTTAACGCTCGGGTCGCTTCGCGACCCGAGCTAGAGCTCGATATAATAATAGTTTCAACTTATACTTGCAATATAGGGTTTTTATTCTTAATTTTTTTGTTCAAAACAATCACATCAACTACATTATTATCTACATAAATTTCTGAAAAAAATCGAAACATGCATATGAGGAATTGCCACATCTAGAAGACACGGTGTATAACGAGAAGGGTTCTGTATTCTCAAAAGTTCTCGAAATAATTAAATAGTTTATAATATTAATTTATAAATTAACTGTTAATGTACATAACTGTTTGGTTTTACTTGAAATCAAATGTGCCGCTTAAGAAACAATCTAGATTGTGATAATAAGTTGCTAAATTTTATTTATTCATCTAAGGTCACTCCAAGTTCAATTTCACATTTGATTTTATATGACAGCGTAAAATTAAAATGTGAAACAACATCACGATAACATAATATAATGAAAGGGGCTGATTACAACACACAGTTCTTTACGTTTAATAGCAAGAAAACATAGAAAGTTTACTTATGTACAGAAAATGATGATAATGAAAATCACAGTTTTTAAAAATGTAAGTTTTTCTCTGAAGCTTTTTTTATATTGTAACATTATTTATAACATCCTGTTTCGTCGTAAGGGAGAATACAATCTTTTAAACTTAACTGAAATATGTAGCGGTTATCAGCCATTAGCCGTATTTTGAAACAGTTTGCTGTATCGTTCGAAATCCTACATTAATACGCATTGCCAGTCCTATTCAGGCTAATACTTAGTGGCTTATATTTCTTTTATGTTTTGATGACCAGTTATATAAAAGAATGATTTATTTAAGTAACAAAGACACACCGTTTGCATTAGAACTTTGGAATAGCAGTATGAAACGCCAAGAAAAGCGATACACTTATCTTATAAGTAATATGTTTTAGTCATCTGTCAAAATAGATGCTGGAATTCAAAATAACAGGGCAGACTTTTTTCTTGAACCCGGAAGTACGTGTCGACATGATGAAAGTCTGTCTTGAATTTCTCAAGGTGTTGCCCCTTTGTCATTGATTTTACTTATGATTTCTGCAAAGTTGTGTTGAACTGTATTTTTGACGTTAGAGAGATTTTGATAATTTTCTTTTTATCAATGACCGAGCGATGACTACTAACACAGCACCTTAAAGTTGTCTATTCATTTTAGTATTATTTTAATAACATATTATAGAGTAATATGTGGATCAGCTTTTGCACATTTAATTTTTCCAATTGTGTCTTCAATAATATGGTAGGATGAAAATCACTTTTGCTATGGGTTATTTTCAATATATGCAACGTGTAATTTATAAAAGTGTCTTTAGAAAAATATTTTTCAAAGGTTATGCATTACCCCACCCAAGGAGCATGCTATTTAACCCCTAATCACGCACACACTTTAACGTAAGATATAGTTATTGTCAAAACTTTTATTTTACCCTTTTAATACTAGTTGGACTTAATGAAAACGGTATTTTTTGAAGCTCAAATGATTACATGCACCATGACAAACATCAAACACTCATTCACAAGTGCAATGTATTGCCAGTACGTTCTGTCATCATTGTTTATCTAATGACAGTGAAACGATACACTAACAAACTTGGATGTTATCACTCATCTATTAGGTAGGTAGCTAGTGCCACATCTGCAAATGGCATTGTAAACTATTGTAGACTCCTGTTGATTAAAATTTTGAAGTATGACATGATACCCCATCTGCATGTTTTCCCTTTGAATAATTGGTTTCAAGCCCCCTTAGACTGCCAGAAAAACAATGTGCATGAACAGTCATTGACAACTATTTTATCTAAAAAGGTTAAAGGGAGTATTATAATGTTGTTGTTTTTTCTCAGCAAATATCTCTTACGAATTAATAGTTTGCTTACCTGCCGCTGTTGAGTAAAATGTGCTGAGTAATGTTGAGTATATAATAAACATACTGTATTGTCACAAATCATCGAATTGTTAATAGCAAATGCTTTAATTGAATTATTCAAGTGTCATAATGAAGAATAAAACTCGGATAACCTTTCAAATTCTTAAAATGCAAGTTTGACAAAGACTTGTAAATTTAATGCAATGAAACCATAACTGGGTAACAAGAAGCCCGAGGGCAGATTTCAAAGTTATTAAATTTCTAGCATCGAGTTCATTAGGGAATCCGTTTTCATTTTATTTGAATAATGCTGAGCGGTTCCCTATTCCTTTAACCCGTAAAATCATTTAAGAGTTAGGCAGTTAATAAGACGACGATCGAAATAGCTATTGTAAATGTTAACATTCAAGGCTTTGGAGAATAGTGGGCCTAATATCGCATTTCAATAGAATATATTTCAATGCTTATATTGTATCTTGTTTGCATTTGCAGTGTATGTTTGCAAGACAATCCATTCAATGTTAAATGCATGCAAGGCTTTTCAATGATATTAAATCAAAAAGTCTATATTAAATATTTAAGAGGTATAATATTGAAAATTAACTATCTTTGCATAGATTAGTCATCAGGTAAAATTAAACTGCATTAAATTTATGTGATTCAAGTCAAAATAATGTTTTACCATTTTAACCCAGGAAATAAAATACGTATTAAGCGTGAGTTTTCCCGTATATGTTTGTATTCGTCTACTACGGTGTAATGTATATGAATTCAAATTTTTTACCTTGCTCCCAGTACCTATTCAGAAATACAACTTATTGAGGCAGACGAGAGAGTCTAACAGCATTATCAAAAGTTTACTCTTTACAGAACCGCTACATTAGAAGGTCTACACGTCTGTCATGAATCACTGATTCCAAGGTCTGAGATACATTTTACCCAACCTCACTTGCTGTACTTGAGAGCATACCTGACATCGCTCAACCAATACCCGATCTCGAATTTTGGTGCCTACTATGAACGTGTACTCTGATCTCATACCAGGTGGTAAGTCAAGCTCTGCCACAAACGTTTCTGCTCCTGTTCCGAATGACCGAGCTCTGGCAGGCTGCGGCGCCCACTACACGGGTATGTTAAGTAAGTAACACCTGTCGGAGAGGGAATCAAGCCAGTTTAGATGATAGTGTCTCTAGCTTGGAGCGAACCCGCACCGTCACGGCGACAGCGCCTAGCCATGAAATTCCTGCGACGTAACCAACGGAGCTAACCGGGACAACGCCAAAAAACGTTGATCGGATAGCCCTGATATACGTAACAATCACTGCATGACATCGGTAACGGGTTAATTTACTGATAACAGTACTGACTAAATGTACGGGGAGACTTTTTACGGCCGCCACACTGCACAAAATAGCGCTACTGTGAATTTCAAATGATAGTGTCTCTAGCTGGGAGCGAATCCGCACCGTCACGGCGACAGCGCCTAGCAATGCAATTCCTGCGACGTAACCAACTGAGCTAACCGGGACAACGCCAAAAACGTTGATCGGATAGCCCTGATATACGTAACAATCACTGCATGACATCGGTAACGGGTTAATTTACTGATAACAGTACTGACTAAATGTACGGGGAGACTTTTTACGGCCGCCACACTGCACAAATAGCGCTACTGTGAATTTCAAATGATAGTGTCTCTAGCTGGGAGCGAACCCGCACCGTCACGGCGACAGCGCCTAGCCATGGAATTCCTGCGACGTAACCAACTGAGCTAACCGGGACAACGCCGAAAAACGTTGATCGGAAAGCCCTGATATACGTAACAATCACTGCATGACATCGGTAACGGGTTAATTTACTGATAACAGTACAGACTAAATGTACGGGAAGACTTTTTTGAGATATTTATATGTTTAGATCTGTCCAATCTTCTAATTGGATACTTAAGACGTGATTACTAGAATTTAACTCTTTATATTTTTGGGTTTTATCCTTTTTTACGGGATGATTAATTATTTTACCGAATATTTAAGTTAACAAAATGGACTAGAGTTTACCTGACTAGAGGTTTTTATTATTTTCCCCAACACAACTGTACCCTTATGTTGATTTACGATTTTTTACCATTATGTTAATTTTCATTTAGTAGCACTAAACTTGAATGTTATAGTTTATAGTTGCACAAATATCTTTTAACGCTTTTGGATACATGTTTTCGGGTAATTGTCTTGATACCGCATTATTTTGAACTGATGTTAAGACTTTATAAATTGTGTGAATCAGTAATTTAGAGAATTTTAGAAAGACTTTGTTATGTGAGGAAAATTATTTGATGGTAGAGCTTGGGTCGAGTCTAACTGCTAAATCTTTCTGGTTATTTAAATTCTTTGTGTTAAATTAGTGTGGTTGAACGGTAAAGTCCGAGGACTTCCATCAAATGTTATAAAAGCAAGTGCCGTTCATCGGCATTGGGCAGTCTTTCGCCGAGTGTCGAGGTATTCACATCGTTGAGATTCAACATTGTGGTCTGCATTATAGGTCCAATATGGTACATCTCTGTATTAGGGCATATTGACCGGGTTGTTTCGTTCAACATGTATGATGTAAATAGTATTGGTTGAAGCTAGGATTGATAGGGTTTGAGATAGTGTCTTCAGACAATTGCTGGAAACACATGCGTCTGAAACACTTGTGTCCCTAAGGTAGCTTCAGAGTAGATGTTGAGCTTAGGGTATTTAGATAGTGTCCTCAGACAATTGCTGGAAACACATGCGTCTGAAACACTTGTTTCCCTAAGGTAGCTTCAGAGTAGGTGATGAGGATAGGGTTTCTAGATAGTGCCATCAGACAATTGCTGGAAACACATGCGTCTGAGACACTTCTATCCCTTAGGTAGCTTCAGAATAGGTGCTGAGGATAGGTTTCAGGTTGGACTGTGTTCCCAGACTATTGCTGACGAAGAGGTTCTCGCATCCTCGGGATATCACATAAGTCTGAGACACTATTGTTCAGCAGCGTTTTAGTGTTGAGGGTATGTTTGAAGGCGTTTTGCTTGAGGTTTTGTTTAGATGTGATTTGTTGACTTTGTTGAGCAGAATTTGAAAGTTTTAGTTGCTCAGTTTTGCTTGAGGTAAGTGTGTTATTGTTTGAGGATCTGTTGAAAGTAGTTCGAAACATCATTGTGTTCCATATAGTTTTATTGCTCAGCATATGCTCTGAGATCTTGCTTGAAGTTCGTGTGTGATAGTTTTGTTTCGGACTGTGATTTTTGTTTGGGTGAGTGGTTGAAACTTTAGAATCAGTTATTTGTGTCCAGGAGGTTCGTTGCCCTTGGAATATTGTTATATGTTCAGCTGATTCTAACCTTGATAATTTTGTTTCGTCCCAATCATTTCTGAAATCATTATAATCATTTTGGAGCAAAGTAGCTCAGGAAAATTTTATTATATTGTTCAAAACAATATACATTGCTCCGACATCTTCAAATCATTTTAGGCGAAAAATTATATATATAGGTTGAGACAAAAAGTCTGTCTGAGTGCCTTCCGCTCGAGGCAAGTTACAGTACTTAGCATTTATAATTTAATAATTTTTATTATTATTATTATTATTATTATTATTATTATTATTATGACCGACATATTATAATCGACCAAACTTGTTTAGTCTGAACACTGGTTAACACTGATATCACGGTTTAGAATTTTAGATCTTGTTGGGTCCGCAGATCTGGTCAAACTCATTGAGCGTTTGAAAACGAAAAGAAACTTATTTGTAATACTGTTGATGCATATATTAATTAATGGTATGGCATGGTATGGTATATTATGGT
Source organism: Corbicula japonica (assembly GCA_038501625.1). NCBI lineage: Eukaryota > Metazoa > Mollusca > Bivalvia > Venerida > Cyrenidae > Corbicula > Corbicula japonica. The sequence continues at coordinate 1,373,257 of JAZAYU010000055.1, forward strand.
ATGGTATATTATGGTATGGTATGGAAGGGTAGGGAAGGGAAAGGTAGGGTAGGGTAGGGTAGGGTAGGTATGGTGATGTGTGGTGTGGTTTTGCATGGCATGGTATCGTATGGTATAATACGGTACCGTATTAAGTATGTTATAGTAAGGTTTAGTATGTGGTGAGGTTTGGTGTGGTGTGGTGTGGTGTGGTGTGGTATGGTATGGTATGGTATATTGTATAAGTATAGTATAGTTTATAGTATAGCATGATATATAGTGGTGTGCTGTGTAGTGGAGTGTGGTGTTGTGTGGTGTGGGTGGAATGGTATGGTATGGTACGGTGAAGTTTAGTGTATAGTATGGTATAGTATGTGGTGTGGTGTGGTTTGGTTTGGTATGGTATGGTATGGTATGGTATGGTATGGTATGGTATGGTATGGTATGGTATGGTATGGTATGGTATGGTATGGTATGGTATGGTATGGACGGGTATGGTGGGGTATGGTGGGGTATGGTATGGTATGTATGGAGGGTAATGGTATGGTATGGTATGGTATGGTATGGTATGGTTTGGTATGGTATGGTATATTGTATATAGTATAGTATAGTAGTATATAGTATAGCATGATATATTGGGGTGTGCTGTGTTGTGTAGTGTGCTGTGGTATGGTTTGGTATGATATGGTATCGTATATAGTATTTTATTGTATAGTTTTGTATACAGTATGGTATACAGTATGGTATGATGGGGGGAAGGTACATTACTTAGATTTCCTTGACCCTCCACTCCCTCTATCATCACCCCAACCCCACAATCACTTAACACCTTTTACCAAAGTATGTTAGGTGGTAAGAAAGGAACCAGCATGCAAACTTAAGTTAAGTCTTAATTTCTAATTTCTTAATGAAATTGGGCAAAAACTAAATAACAAAAAGCAATGTTGTGTTATAGGCCCTTGAACATCAACCTTCTGTATGATAAAATAAAGGTGTACAAAGTTAGAAAGCTGTAGTGTGAAAGTTATGAGTTTACCAGCTTGCATGCAAACTTTAACCTTAATTTCTAAGTCCAAAAAGGGCCGTAATTTTAACAAAGTGGAAGGAAGAGATATGTTTCTTGGCTTACACACTCGGGATATGATGATGAACAAGTGTTAATGTTTTAAAGCTGTAGTTTTAGTAGAATGGAAGCAACTAGCTTGCATGCAATTTTTAACTGAAATTTTTAGTCGAAAAAGGGCAATTATTTGATCGAATGAAAGTAAGAGTTATCGTTTTTGGCAGACATACTCAGGGTCATGATGGTGAACAAGCTTCTTAGGTTTCAATGCTATAGTACAATATGTATGAAAGTAACTAGCTTGCACAAACTTATAAATTCTAAGTTTAAAAGGGGCAATAATTTGAACAAATTGGAAGTAAGAGTTATGATTCTTAGCATACTTATTCAAGTTTTGATTATGATCAAGTGTCGAAAGTTTCAGTGCTATAGTATAAGTAGTATAGAAGTTATGATTTTGTACATTTACTTGCACGCAAACTTTAACCTGAAATTCTAAGTCAAAAAGGGCAATAACTTGATCAAAATGAAATTTATAGTTATGGTACTTGGCATACACACTCAGGATATAATGATAAGCAAGTGTTGATTCAAAACTGTATTATAAGTAGTATGAAAGTTATGCGTTTGTACACTAGCTTGCACACAAACTTAAACCGTAATTTTAAGTCAAAAAGGGCCATAATTTGATAAAAATGAAAGTTGGATGTATGGTTTTTAGCACACAAACTCGGGATATGATGATGAACAAGTGTTCAATGTTTCAAAGCTGTAGTATAAGTAGTATGGAAGTTATGAGTTTGTTCACAAGCTTGCACGCAAACTTTAACCTGAAATTCTTAGTCCGGAAAGGGCCAAAAAATTAATCAAAATGAAAGTTAGAGTTATAATTCTCGACATACACACTTGGGATATAATACTGAACACGTGTTAAAAGTTTCAAAGCTTTAGTATAAAATTATGAGACGTTAAAGGGCCTTATTTTGATCAAAATGAAAGTTAAATGCATGGCTCTTGGCATACATACTCGGGACATAATGATGGACAAGTGTGCCAGCTTTCAAACATGTAGCTATATTAGTTTTTTAGATATAGGTCGGTTGCACGCAAACTTTTACCAAAGCGGTACGCCGACGCTGCCTTCGAATAGTCGAGCTAAAAATTATTTTTTTTATTTTCAAATACATTCTATGTCAAAAACATTCTCATAATGTCACTGTTCTGAATGGACTTTACAACTATTCCCCTCCGCCGGAAAATTACTCTAAAAATTGGCCAAAAATAATAGTTTACGATCGCCATTTCAAAGAAATGTAACTGTTATTGTTTGTTTTTTTTTTCTACTTTACTACACTTGTAAAAGAAATGCTATTGTTTTCTAGTACTGCCCTAAGACCGATCAAGATCAGTGGCATAGTGTGTTTGTGGAGGCATACATTAGGTTAACGGATATCCCGGGGACAGTTGTACACGTTTCAGATCTACTTTCAAGTTGATTGCATCCATGGGTACTTCCATGCACTCTCATTTGACGATGTAATTATGAACTGATAAAACAGTATTATAGTTGAGTGAAGACGTGTTTTTCATTTTTGATAGCTTGGTCAGTTTGAACAAAATTTAATACTGATTAGTGATAAAACATATTCTCTAATAAGTTTGGTGTCTCTTCTTGATTATTGTATTCAATATCGTTGTTTAATGTTTTTCTTAGGCGTTGCTGGAAAAAGAAATCCTTCTTATCCATGTAAAATGAATAATGCACTGTGGCGGTTTTGTGCTATTTTTAATTAAGAAATACAGGCAAATCTACTAAAAAACAATTCAAAATAGTTTGAAAAGTAAAAAGAGAATATCTGAAAGATATACACATGAATGTAATGTAATAAGCACTTTCTCTCACACCCGCACCGATAAATGGGAGAATATGGCCACAATGACATTGTTTCAAGCTGTGTACATTTCAATCAAATTTTACAATTTCTAGTTACATAAACGAATATTTTATCCAAGGCGAATGCACTCCGATATAGGATATCAAGCCTCGTCAACTGCTACGTTTATTAAAGGGCTGTACTCAAAATACTATTAATTACGGAAAATGCTTATAAAAATGTGATTAGTGTTGTTGTTGTTGATGTTGTTGTTGTCGTTGTTTGTTGTTCTTGTTGTTACTGTTATTTTCAAGAAAGATATTGACACCAACAGTTTGTTAACTTTACTGTTCGCGAAACTGGCTTTTCAGAGAGTACATGTCCTAGAATTTCTTGACTTCTATGTGTAATCGTTCAGTGTAAACTCGTTATTCAGACTACCTCCGGGACTGTACTACATCCTTCACTGAGAGGTGGTCTTAATTTTGGGATGGACTTAACATGCCTAATGAATCATTTGAGTGTTGTAAGATTAGCGTTTGGAATTGTTATAAATACTCAATACTCCAACACGACCACCGAGGCTCTCTATAGGCATTGCAATGATCTATAGTGAATGAACAAAACTTAAATCACTGCTAAGCAACCCTTTTTCGTTCCCGAAGTCATGTTGAATTTTTGACGTCATCAAAGCTTAACAGAAGAACAGCGAAGTAGTGCCGTTATTCTCACAAAACAATAAGCATATTCATGTAAGAGGTGAAATAATTCATAGCCGCCGATAAATTATGGCAAGATTTATCACGGAATCATTTACATGTTTATCTAAGCGCCCCTTAATATATCCTTGATTATCAGAACTTCGTCCCGTGATAAATCCCACGCCCGGCCACCACGATGTAACTGTTATGTGTTAAGACTGTCGCAATGCTACTTCCGTCATGGTGTAGCCAAATGTGACTCAATCGTTTTGTTTGTAGCTTAAAATTAAAAGAGAATACAAAAACTGGAGGACTTTAATAGCCTCTGTCTATTTTTGTGCTAATGAAGTTTTTCCAACAATCAAACTCAAGAAATTTAACTAATGTAAGGCATATGTTTATTCTACGGCAATTACCGAGTGTGAGTGTTTCGGAATCCATGATTTTTTTAATTAAATCGAAAAACGCTATTTTGTCCGTTGCTTTTAAAACATTTTTCTCCCCACTTCAAGTTTATTCTTAAAGAAAACTGTTACATGTAGGCAGTGAACGTGCACCTGATAGACTTGTGTGGTCAACTCTTGTTAGCAAGATTCAGTATACTGCAGTTGTCTTGTTAGAATAAACATTCTATTATTTTGTGTCACTTCATTCATACATAGAGGCTATGTAATTTCATTATTCGGTACGGATTGAAAACATCCCAATAAACAGTTTCAAATAAACAGTTTCTCTAGGAAGATCAGCGAGGGCAATATGATCGCTTTCAATTATTTTTTAAGAGTCGAGCAATTCAGGAAAACTTGTCAAATTTCTCGGCATTGCGTTATAATCTAATGTTTAATGACGCGGCCCAGCATAATTTATTAAGCCTCGTTCTGAAATTCGGAGATTATGTGGTAGCGATTAAAACACGTAATACAACGGTATTGGGAAACAGGTCGATTACCGTTTTATTCCATTTTCATGAACTGACACCACGACGGAAGTAGCATTGCGACAATTTAACACATAACAGTAACGTCGTGATCGCAATGATTCCCGAGAGTGAATCCTGTGTTATATCACAGGCGGCATTTTTTTCATCTTCAACACTGCTAATGAAAATTACAGGTAGACTAACAGATCATTGTTTAACGGGGTTGTTTCAATGTTTAAAACCTATAAAGAGACAATTTGAATATTTCCTATTCAATGTTTTCTTATCTGGAATGTCAATCACACGCTGACGAAACATGGTGCTAAGCCTTATGATGTAGTTTTGTCATCATTATTCGTACGTTGATACAATGTTGCTTCCTCCGCTGTTCCAGAGATGTTACGTGATGTAACCTGATTATCCATGCTGTCAAGACGATCGCTTGCCACGTGCATCATTCTACGCAAAGCCAGCAGAATGAGAATATCTATTTCGGTGTGTAATTCTACCTCTTCACAGTAGTTCTTCACGGGAAATATGTATATTGGCTGCAAAATGATTGCTTATTACAATATAAATGTTTCATTTTAATAGAGGGTTATTAATTGAGATTAATTGCCAAAATGGATAAACCTCAGTTCAAGCAAGTAGTCTAAGAATTCTTTATCTGAAAAGATATTTGCGTTTGGTCAATCTTTGAAAATGCTGAATAGGTAAAATGGACTTATATTATAAATAGAGGATATAACACGAGTCGTCTAAATCGATATAAAACGGGGCTTTTGTCGAGTTTTATATCGATTTAGATGACGAGTTTAATAATTGCAGTATAAAATGAACACAAATGATGTATTCTATTTATAACATACCCTGAAAAACGAACAAAATCCATGAATTTTTCCTTTCTATCGCCTAGTAGAGCGAAATTAAAACGTGTGTAATTCGGTCTTATCGAGTAATAAGCTAGTCCCCCAAGAAATTTATCCTACCGTTTTCCCATTTTCCAAAACAAGTAAAAAATAAATAAAATTAACTCCGCAAGAGTCTAGATAAAAGAATTTACCAGTTATAGGCTTCTATAGTTGTGTTTTATTTAAAAAAGCGACCTCCTGTATGACGTCATTTGTGTAAACTTTCATAGCGGCATATGACAACATTGAAATTTGCTAGATGTAAACACAGACAGCTGTTTAGTCTTTTTAGAGGACCTTTTCTGGCCAGTATGTCAGTAGAGCTATATAGGCTTAAAAAAGAGCTCTAGTATCAAGTTTGATCGATTTCAGCTAATAACTGGGCGATCTATATCATGAGGTGTAACAACAATCACCCAGAACACAAAATATCCCCGTTTTCAAAAAACATATTTCTCCCTATCCTTAATTATCTAAAGATAACAAAGTAACAGATCACGTAAAAATACCTGATCCCATTTGCACATTAAATTCGAAGGCAAAATGGTAACTTACCGAACAAATGTTGATTCCCGTTGATAGATCCTTTATTAATCTTTCCTATGACACTAATAACTAAACATAAATTCGTCTATTGGTGGAGAAAATCAAAATTTATTATCAAATTTTATGGAAGTTTTCAGTCGGGATCTCTTCTTTTCCGATTAATCCCGGTTCATTTGAAAAACGACGACTGTGCATCAGAGCCGGGTTCTAAAACCGTTAAATTTGGTGGAAAATTCTGAACGTCCGCAAAACGTCGAATTGTTTCCTGTACGTACGATGTGCAATTTAAATACAAAAATCAAGTAAATAGAATGTTGACCATCAAAACAACAGACACTTATCGATATTGCTTGTTATGTTCAACGTTTGTTTCAAACTATTGTCAAATAATTTCTTTTTTTTAAATTTACTCGTTTTTTGGAACTACGGGCGTTTCCGGAAATGACTTAATATGCATAATATCGGAAAAGAACAGATTCCGCGGATAAAAATGTGAAAACTTCAGTGATTTTGATAATAAATTTGGATTTTCTCTGCTAATAAACGGAATAATGTTTAGTTTCTGGTGTCATCGGAAAGATAAACTATTTATCGACCAACATCAACCATATATGTTCGGTAAGTAACGTTTTTGTCTTTGAAATTGGCGTGCAACTGGGATGGTGTATTTTTCCGAGATAGTTTAGTTTGTTATCTTTAGTTATTTAATATAACAATAATTATTTTTCGAAAACGGGGATAGTTTGTGTTCTTGGTGATGAAGTTGCATCTCGTGATACAGATCGCTCATTTATTAGCTGAAATCGACCAAACTTGAAACTAGAGCTCTGTTTTAAGCCTATATAGCTCTACTGACATACTTGCCAGAAAAGGACCTCTAAACAGGTGTCTGTGGATGTAAACTCATATCTTGGATTTAAAATGTGTTTCTAGAGTTTTTATTTTGTTCCAATGATGTTGTAAGATAACACCTAGGATGTTCTGAAAACGATGTCAGCGTCTGGGTCATTTTATTTTCGATTTAAACGAAATGAAAATGACTTTGTTGCTGTTGTTGAATTTCATCATAGACTTTCGGCGTATTGCTATCTCACGGAGTAATAAAGATGTCAGAAAGTTATACTTTCCGTGGATATTCTCAATATAAGGGATGATTAAGTTCCTTTTAGAAGCAGATTGCTTTCCTGAAGTGGTCAGATGGCAAGAGTAAGTCATTTTCATAAATTAGTTCTGATCGCTGATAACGAGGACGAATAGTGATTCGGCTACGATATATAACTAGTTATATATTAAAAATATATAACGGGTGTTATTACACTCCCACACCGGAAGTTATGTGATTATAATGCTTATTCTACCTCTTGCACGCAATTTCCTTATCTTAACAATTTAAGACTTAGAATCAACTTACAAACTTGTGCAAATAAACAATTATATTAACTTTTCCGAGAACTATCGAAGAACCATAACATGTAGCATCTGACCCACCGTAAGTACGGTCCTACATAATTACGGGAGAACAGTTAACAGCCATCACATGATTTGTTACTTATAAGATTGTATAATTATTGCACCCTTGACCACTTTTTGCACAGTATTCAATAAATTGACGCTCTGGGCAAGAAAGGCAGGCAACAGCAGCCGTGACGGAATCAGGATTATAATATTTATATTTTTGTAACAATACTTCGTGAAAAAAGTAAATAGAAGATTTCAATGTCAGTATCATTTCTCAGAAATGTTATATATTAAACATAAAGAAAAGAAATTTACCGGAACACCAAATAATTCTGACGTTTCGTCAATAGCCTTTTTAACCAATCGGCTTCTGTATGTATTCTTGACATCTTCGCGTACGTGGGAAGAGAGCTTATCTATTTTCGTCAAGATAATGACTGCTTGTATGTCTATAATTAAAAAGAATGTATACAGTTTTTTGTTTCTCTTCAGATTTGTAAATAGGGTAACTAGTTGCTTCCTTGTTTTCCTTTTTAATTGCTGCGAAGACTTCCAAAACTATAAGATTGAAATATGATCGTATAACATCTGGCCGAATCTTTGTCTGATTAGTGATAATTTATTGAATAATTTGATTTTTTCATTAGGCGATGGTGTCATTCAACGGATACACATCCCTATATCTCACCCTGGTACCGGCTGTCCTAATTACAGGTGACCCTAGCACATACAGCATAAGTATTTTAGGAGAGGTGCTGTTAGTATTTCTTTTAAAGTATCTCCGGAAATTCAAAACCTTTTAAAAGTAAAACATACCAGCGCCCTGGTTAATAAATAATGAATATGTTCAGAAAGTTTCATACCATTTTATCTTGAAATAAATAAACCACGGCGAGTTAAACGCGAAAGTTTGACTCTAAATGTCAAATGTCAAAACAAAACGTAAAATACTAAGTAAATGCTGCATTTTTTTTATTTTTGATAAAGTATCGTATATATTTATGTCCTCCTACAACAACAAGTTTAAATCCCAAGCCTTGATCTGTTTTATTTAATGAATGATACGTTTAATAAACAGTGATTAATTGACGTTTACACCGGTTTCCCAGCATGCCAAACATTGGAAATTTACGTCGTTTTTCAAATTTTTACTGCAATTATCAACACAAACAGTAAATTTAACATTGCATTTCAAATAATAATATCGATTGCTGTCGTTTTAATTGATAGTTGGTGAAAGAAAGCGATTAGGTATTGTGTTGAATTGACTCTGGATAAGTAGACTGGACAGAACTGGTAAAATAAAATCTGACCAACTATTGGTGTTGAAGATGTGTATTCTTGATCAGGACTCGAACCCAAGGTTCTCAGATATAGCATACAGCTAAAGGTACTTTGTCAAACTAATGGCCATTATTAGTTAAAATTTGAGGCATGGTATTACGTTATTAATTTTGGAATTGTCCTGTGTGTTATTTTTAGAATAATTCCTGTTCTGAAGGCGCGCAGGACATATGACGATGTTATGACGTTATGACGTCACTCGATAATTTTCAATATAATTCAAAGTCGCTTTTCATGTAATGGTATTTTCTCAACACATCAATCATGGCGAACAAAATTAAAACAAATATTTTAAATCCAAGGCTATCCTCTGCGACTTCTGTTCATATTCCAGCTAAATTAAATACTTTTACATACCTGCAACCGTACGTTCGTTTATCTACAATTAATCTATCGTCGGCCACTTCCGTCAATTTGACTGGTTTGCAGAGTGCTCATTGCACTAATTTATTTAAAAATAATTTAAAAATAAAATTGTCACCTATAAAATCACATATTCTTCAAAAATATAACATTTCCACACCTTTTAAAATTATCGACGGAAGGCGCAGATCGTATCCATTTATATACAAGTGCGATTTAAAGAGGTGCAAGTGCTGCAGTTTTTTTAAAATGTAGTTCAACAATTAAATCTACAGTCAATGGTAGAAATTTTTCAGTTAACATCGATTCAGACATTGACTGACAATCAGACAATATTATTTATGTTTTAACTTGAAATGCTTTAAATTGTGGGATTCAATATGTTGGACAAACTGGGCGCCCTTTGAAAACACGTTTTAGTCAGCACTGTTCGAAAATAAGAAACAATCATAAAATCAATACATTTTTATATAAACATTTCAAACGATCAGGCCACACTTTAAAACATGTTAATATTCAACCTGTTGAAAAAGTTATATTTGATAGCAGTGCTTCTAGAGCATTTAAAATTAGAGCTAGACTTATATCGGAGCAAAAATGGATACAAAAACTCCAAACACCCTATCCACTTGGATTAAATGGTAATATTTATCAAGAAGGCAACATTTCAAATAATCCTGATTTTGACATTTTTGATTTGCTAGAATTACGAAAACGAAACTCGAGGTCACACGGGATAAGGATTAATGGTAACATCAATAGAAAATCACGTATTCATTGTTCTATTCATGACCTTCAAAATATTTTAAAACATTCTGGTAGACATGCTATGCTGTCGCGTTTAGCTTCTCTTTCCATTTCTAGTTTACAAAAAGTGGATAAGGAAGCCGATGATATTGTTATTAGAACTCATCAACTTTATGAAGTTGCAAGCCTTACTCAGTGTTACACTCGGCATATTCTTAGACCACACATTGACTTGGAATCTGATCACCAAAGACATTTTCTTAAAATTTCATTTTTAAATAAAGGCATAGATTTTATTGACCTTCCAAGTATCTTTAAAAAAGCAACATATGCATATCAGGAATCGCCACACTCAAAAAACACAGCCTCCCCACGCAGCGAAAAAGAAGAGAGGAAGAGAGAGAGAGAGAGAGAGAGAGCATGTTTTATATATGTATGTTAATTCAAATAGGACGCCACAAACAATTAATAAACAAGAGAACCTTTGGGGATACCGCCTTGGAACGGTCAGTGGCAAAACAAATTGCCACTGGGGGTTTAAACCAGGTTCTAGGGTGCACCAACCTCACACTTGCCCCAACAGGTTCTCGTATCACAAAACAAGTACAAATTGTCCTGGTGAAATAACTCCAACCCACCCATCAGCTCAACAATGTTGCATGCAAAAGCATACAAACATATAAACATAAGAATTTAATAGCATTGCAAAGCCAAAGGGCGGGTACTCAATGATCTTTCCGAGACCAGAGCACCTGGAGTAAAATCAGCAAGAACACGATGACAGGGATAAAAGAAACAAATCGAGCTTTTAGGTTCTTTTAAGAAAAGATTTCCCCATAAACTTTCATAAACTCTTACACCCCTGCCACCGTCGTGCAACCAAAGAGGTAAGCATAATGATCAACTGTAGATGGGTTAATCACCAGGCCTGCAGAGCGCTGTAAAATATCATGTTGGTAACCTTTCTTTTTAAATTTACAGATGGTTTTTACGAATAACCAGGAGAAATTTGCATCGCCTTTTATCTTCTTAAGTTTATAAATTAAATCTCCATAAAAAACTGGCTGTGAAATTCCTTGTTGCAATAGTGATTTTAAACTGCAGCTGTGTTTATGAATTAGATCTGGATATCGGCGATAAAACTTGCAAAAGGTTTTCCTTAATTTGTGATACCGATAACCTTGTTTTAAAAGTTTTTCTGTAATGCAAAGATTACGTTCATTGAAATCATTCACATCGTTGCAAGCTCTTGAAAAGCGAACAAGCTGTGAGATATAAACCCCGTAAGAAGTCGCACGAGGAACACCGCCGTCTAGAAACGGAAAATTTACTATATTAAAATTAAAATCATCTCTTTTATCATAAATTTTAGTAGTGACGTAACCATTTTCGATGGATAGATTTAAATCCAGGAAGTTTGCTTGCTTTTCTGAAGTGTTCGCTTTGTTAAGCTGTAGTTCTTTAGGATAAATCTTATTAACCAGTGATGGAAAATGGTTATTATCTATATTTAATTAATCATCAAGGTACCTCGAGGTGTTGTTAAAAGCTGTAATAATATCATCTTGATGTTCGGTAGAAAGAGATAACATGAAATCTCTTTCATAACAGTACAAAAACAGATCAGCAACAAGGGGTGCACAATTAGTACCCATTGGAATGCCTATTACTTGTTTATAAATAGAGGTACCAAATCTCAAATAAATATTATCCAATAAAAATGTGAGCGCCTGGATAAGGTCTTGACAGGTCCATGAAGTATAATTATCATAAGAACCATCTGTAAAGAATGACCTATGTTCATTACAAGCAATAAATGTTTTATTTTCTCTAGCAAAAGTTTTTTTCAATGAGACTGGTTAGCTTGTCTCTTATTAAATTATGAGGGAGAGAAGTATACAAGGTAGAAAAATCATATGTGGAAAAACAGAACGCCTGAAAATTATTTGATTTAAGTTTCTTCAAAACGTCATTTGAATTTTTTATAGACCAAAATAAATTTTTGCCAGTAGTTTCAAAAACTTTTTCGCAATACCTAATTACATGTTCTTTTATAGCTGTAAGACAAAAAAGATAAAACTGTTGAATCGGCTATACCTAATTATTTCAAGAATACTGAAACACCCATCGTTTGTTATAAATATAACAAGCCTATTAGAAACACAATTTTCAATTACAACAAAATTACCTCGGATTTACAGATTGTTGAAAACACACCATCATCTTGAGACTGTTCTAATTCAAAATTTTGCTATCAACCTGCCGGTCATATCGTTACAGGGGATCTAAATGTTATCAAAGACTTTAGAATCCGCAATTTAATTTCAAAAGGTCCAAAATACAGAATTCCATCGGACATCGACTTTAATACCTGTCGTGCGGAAATTGCAGAGTCTTTAAACTCTTTTTGCAATAAATGGTGTAAACGAGAACATGCTGAGCCTAATGCTCTTTCAAACTGGAAAAAACAAATATTCAAAATAATTGACACTCGTATATCCTTCTATAAAAGAAACATAGTGTGACGTATACACTATATAAATGTTCAAACTGAAGAGCTTAATAGCACTAATGCTTATACACTGACTTCTTCATCTGAGAGTGATATTGTTACTGCACACACTCTACAAATTACTAAATTTAGAATCAGTGTTGAGCCGAAACAAGATAAAGTACCTACTATGTATTGGTTGCCTAAAATGCACAAAACACGTACAAAGCAAGATTTATCGCTTACTCTAGTTCTTGTACAACTACAAAGTTATCCGTGCTCTTAACATCTTGTCTTACAGCTATAAAAGAACATGTAATTAGATATTGCGAAAACGTTTTTGAAACTACTGGCAAAAATTTATTTTGGTCTATAAAAAATTCAAATGACGTTTTGAAGAAACTTAAATCAAATAATTTTCAGGCGTTCTGTTTGTCTACATATGATTTTTTCTACCTTGTATACTTCTCTCCCTCATAATTTAATAAGAGACAAGCTAACCAGTCTCATTGAAAAAACTTTTGCTAGAGAAAATAAAACATATATTGCTTGTAATGAACATAGGGCATTCTTTACAGATGGTTCTTATGATAATTATACTTCATGGACCTGTCAAGACCTTATACAGGCGCTCACATTTTTATTGGATAATATTTATTTGAGATTTGGTACCTCTATTTACATGTATAAACAAGTAATAGGCATTCCAATGGGTACTAATTGTGCGCCCCTTTTTGCTGATCTGTTTTTATACTGTTATGAAAGAGATTTTATGTTATCTCTTTCTACCGAACATCAAGATGATATTATTACAGATTTTAACAACACATCGAGGTACCTTGATGATTTATTAAATATAGATAATAACCATTTTCCATCACTGGTTAATAAGATTTATCCTAAAGAACTACAGCTTAATAAAGCGAACACTTCAGAAAAGCAAGCAAACTTTCTTGATTTAAATCTATCCATTGACAATGGTTACGTCACTACTAAAATTTATGATAAAAGAGATGATTTTAATTTTAATATAGTAAATTTTCCGTTTCTAGACGGCGATGTTCCTCGTGCGACTTCTAACGGGGTTTATATCTCACAGCTTGTTCGCTTTTCAAGAGCTTGCAACGATGTAAATGATTTCAATGAACGTAATCTTTGCATTACAGAAAAACTTTTAAAACAAGGTTATCGGTATCACAAATTAAGGAAAACCTTTTGCAAGTTTTATCGCCGATATCCAGATCTAATTCATAAATACAGGTGCAGTTTAAAATCACTATTGCAACAAGGTATTTCACAGCCAGTTTTTTATGGAGATTTAATTTATAAACTTAAAAAGATAAAAGGCGATGTTAATTTCTCCCGGTTATTCGTAAAAACCATCTGTAAATTTAAAAAGAAAGGTTACCAACATGATATTTTACAGCGCTCTGCAGGCCTGGTGATTAACCCATATACAGTTGATCATTATGCTTACCTCTTTGGTTGCACGACGGTGGCAGGGGTTTAAGAGTTTATGAAAGTTTATGGGGAAATCTTTTCTAAAAAGAACCTAGAAGCTCGATTTGTTTCTTTTATCCCTGTCATCGTGTTCTTGCTGATTTTACTCCAGGTGCTCTGGTCTCTGTAAGATCATTGAGTACCCGCCCTTTGGCTTTGCAATGCTATTAAATTCTTATGTTTATATGTTTGTATGCTTTTGCATGCAACATTGTTGAGCTGATGGATGGGTTGGAGTTATTTCACCAAGACAATTTGTACTTGTTTTGTGATACGAGAACCTGTTGGGGCAAGTGTGAGGTTGGTGCACCCTAGAACCTGGTTTAAACCCCCAGTGGCAATTTGTTTTGCCACTGACCGTTCCAAGGCGGTAACCCCTCCGGTTCTCACTTCCGTTATTTGTTTGTGGCGTCCAGTTTGAAACTGAATTTTGTAATACCATGCTCTCTTTTCCTCTCTACTTTTTGGCTGTGTGGGGAGGCTGTGTATGCTGGATGTGGCCATTCCTGATATGCATATTTCATTTTTTTAACTATTGCTATCCGAATACTGCTTTATTTGAAACAAATTAAAAAATTATAACATTTGATTTAAACTAGAAATGTGTCCATAGGACACGGGTGCCCCCGCTATGCATCGTTTTCAGACACTCAAGTGCAATGATGTGAATAATAGCCTTTCAAAGACAGTGATGTTCGAGTAATAATAAGAATATGCATAAACTTGAAGATCAAGTAAATTATTTGTATTTGTGGCACTGTTGTCTTCTTATTACCGAAATGTCTGTGAAGAAGTTGGTGGTATTGCAATGCAATGCCATAGTGAACATTTGTGCCAAGTTACTTTGAAATCCCTTCAGTCATAAAGAAGTTATAGCATGAACAAGTAAATTCAAGTTTTGGTAACTGTGACCTTGACCTTGGACTTACAGGCATGGGTAATGTACGCAACACACCGCCTTGTCATGGTGAACATTTGTGCCAAGTTATTTTGAAAACCATCCATTCAAAACAAAGTTAAAGCCAAGACAAGAAAATTCTTTTTTTAGTAACAGTGACCTTGACCTTGGACCTACAGGCATGGACATGGTACACGACTCACCACCTTGTCATGGTGAACATTTCTGCGAAGTTATTTTGAAATTACTTTTTTTCTAACGTAGTTACAACCCTGACAAGAAAATTCTATGTGAGTTACAGTGACCTGGACCTTGGACCTACAGGCATGGGCATGGTTACGGGACACACCGCATTGTCATGGTGAACATTTGTGTCAAGTTTTTTTGAAATCACTCTATTCCTAACGATGTAACAGCCCGGACAAGAGAGTTCTATTTTTAGTAACAGTGACCTTGACCTACAGGTATGGGCATAGTACGCGATACACTGCCCTGTTATGGTGAACATTTGTGTCAAATTATTTTGAAATCCCTCCATTTATAATGAAGTTACAGCCCGGACAAGAAAATTCTATTTTTAGTAACAGTGACCTTGACCTTGGACCTTCAGGCTTGGATATTGTGTGGACACAATGCCTTGTCATAGTGAACATTTGTACCAAGTTATTTTGAAATCCCTTCATTCATGACAAAGTAACAGCCCAGACAAGAGAATTCTAGTTTTAGTAACAGTGACCTTGACCTTTGACCTACAAGCATGAGCATGGTACGCAACACACTGCCCTGTCATGGTGAACATTTGTGTCAACGTATTTTGAAATCTCTCCATTCATAACGAAGTTACAGCCTGGCCAAAAAAATCTACTTTTAGTAACAGTGACCTTGACCTTAGATCTACAGGCATGGGTATTGTGCGGACACACCGCCTTGTCATGGTGAACATTTGTGCCAAGTTTTTTTGAAATCCCTCCATTCATAACAAAGTAACAGCCCAGACAAGAAAATTATATTTTTAGTAACAGTGACCTTCGACCTACAGGCTTGGGCATGTACATGGCACACCGTCTTGACATGGTGAACAATTATACCAAGTTTTATAAAAATCCAATAAGAAATGACAAAGTTACAGATCGGACTCGATTTTGCATGAAATTCTATTTTTAGTAACAGTGACCTTGATCTTGGACCTACAGGCATGGGTATTGTACGCGACACACTGCCTTTTCATGGTGAACATTATTTTGTGCCAAGTTATTTTCAAATCTCTCCATTCATAACGAAGTTAAGGGCCAAGTGTATATTTTGCGTAACACAAATTAAATAAGAGTGAATAAGATAATTATGTTCCTATTAAAACTAATGTAAATGGAATTATCAAAGGGCCGTAACTTCTGAACGGAACATGTAAGAGCGAAACCCCACCTTAATGCACAACAACATATCAGGCCACGCATTGTGGTAAAGTTTCATTTTATTGCCACCAGAAGTGTAGGGGGAGTTGCGTTCACAAGATATATTCCTATTAACACTAATGTAAATGGAATTATCGAAGGGCCATAACTTCTGAACGGTACATGTAAGAGCGAAACCCCACCTTAAAGTATATGCACAACAACATATCAGGCAAAGCATTGTGGTAAAGTTTCATTTAATTGCCACCAGAAGTGTATGAGGAGTTTCGTTCACGAGATATACTCCTATTAAAACTAATGTAAATGGAAGTATCAAAGGGCCATAACTTCTGAACGGGACATGTAAGAGCGAAACACCACCTTTATGAATAACAACATATCAGGCCAAGCATTGTGGTAAAGTTTCTTTAAATTCCAACCAGTAGTGTAGGAGGAGTTGCGTTCACGATATATACTCCTATTAAAACTTATGTCAATTGAAGTATCAAAGGGCCATAACTTCTGAACGGAACATGTAAGAGCGAAATCCCACCTTTATGCACAACAACATATCAGGCCAAGCATTGTGGTAAAGTTTCATTAAATTCCCACCAGTAGTGTAGGAGGAGTTGCGTTCACGAGATTATCGGACAGACGGACGGACGGACGGACAGGAGCAACTCTTAATGCCCGTCGCCATTTCATTGCGGGGGGATGAAAATCAAGGTATAGTGTAGAATGATTTAATTAGGAAGCCCAGCGAAGCCGTGTTTACCACCAAATATTTATTTAAGGTATTGTATTGACGGCAGCACATGTACACTTCAAATAACCTCGCTGTTGAGCTAGCTTTTCGGCGACATGGTTAAAGTTTAACTACTGTTAAAACTACTAAAGCAACGGTTTGCTCGGTCAACGCAAGGATGGATGTCCCGCTGGGCTTGTTCGCCCCCAGTTGGGAATAGCGATGCCAAAGCGTCCAGAGTGATTTCCCTTGGTTCATCTCATGAATATTCATATTTGCAAAAGTCTTACCCAGACATCTGGTACAATTGTGCTGTAATTCAGTTTGTTATTGTATATACTAAAAGAAAATGCCAAATGAGTTTCATTTTTTAATGAAAAGGCAAAAAAACAAGATTGGGTTGATTTTTTAATCATTTTTAACTTAAGGATTTTTTATGACGTTGACTGGGGGTGTACAAAAACAGCTATAACTCCACTATGGTTTGACTTTTTAAAATTATTTTTGCACTTTTAAAATCAGAAAACATATAAGATAACTGAAAACAAGTTGGTTTTGTTATAAAATGATTTTAAAAAAAAATCATGTGGCAATGCTGTTGGGAATTACTACAGCTTTTGTAGACATGTCTGGGTCCAGATGTTTGAGTTTAAAATTTATCTTATGATCGCTCACTAATAAAATAAATTAAGTCATTGGAACTATATACATGCATTTGGGCATAATATACTATTGTTTATATGCATGCATTGGGCATATAATATTGTTTATTAAATTTGTTTTTGTTAATTTGTATTTCAGTTTGAAGTAACCATATGAAAGATGTGTGACAAATTTGGTTACAAGAGCATGAACCTGAAATAGGAGAAAAAGAATACTACTGGAGAAATATTTTTTTCATTTACCCTTAATATACAATACAAACAGCTATTACTTATTATAATAATCTTTTACTCCATGGACACGCCTTTTTACCACATGGTCAGCCAGTGTTAATCCAGATCTGATGATAGAGGTGTAGATTCAGATCAGCAGGCACATCTTTGCGGTCTTTAAAATGTGCTAACACTCTGGTTTTATGATAATCTTGTGTATTAAATAAAAATGGCATAAAGCTTTCATCATTACCATCTTCCCCTTATGTGATTTTTATGAAAAGACCTACATGTAATAAATAAATTATGGTAACATTTTGAACTGTTTATTGATACCTGAAACATCAATTAATGTACATCTTCACAGAGGTCTGTGTAACTGACTCACTTGTTATCAGATAATATTTAAAATAAAACATTTATTTTAAGAGAATGTGTATCTCCATGCTTATGAAGGCTATCGAGTTGATACTTATGCAGAATTGGCAGACAGCAATGGCACAGAATATGAACGTTACCACAGCTAACAGATGAAGGTTTGCATAAATTTTCTTTATTTTCATGTATCATAGCTGCATGAATGTAGAATAGAGATTACACACATTACTTCATGAACACACCCTTTATGACATTAGTGACCAATGTAAATCTAGTTCAGCAGGCTCATATGTGCACTCTGATCAGGATCTACACTGTTTACGTTTAGATTCATGACCAAGAAGCAATCCAGATCAGACACCACGGCAGACGTGGAACTATACTGTTATCCATATGATAAAAAAAGTCTCCATAGAGTAATTCAAGAGTCGGGATACATGTAGTAATTAATACAGCATAAAAATCAGTGTTATTTAAAAAAAAAATTTAAGAGTCTAAATATTTTTAATCGATTTTGATTGTTAACAAACAAATTTATAAAAGCAAAAAAGCTATAAGGATAAAGACATGCATTATTCTTAAAGATAAATTAATTTGATGTTGATTTTAATATTAATATTTCAGGATAAAAGCTGCAAATGGAATGCTGTGGGGTGATCAATTCAACACTCCTAGACTGCAGAGTCTACATATTTATTACTTCCACCACTTATTCCTGAAATAGAAGGTGTTGCTTGGGAATTTTATGTTGATGGAAACGAACAAAAATTGTCTAAACAATTAATCAGTGTGATTGTGATTGAGACATTTCATATAAAGTCATACAAAAGCTTTTAAATGTAAACGTCATTGACGAACAGCAACTGAACAACAGCATCAGGATAACTTAATTATGAAATTTCATTATAATTTGCTTATAAATCGAACCATAGAAAATAGGTATAGACTCCTTCAGCTTTTTTTCTGTTCATGGACTAATTTGAAAGTTTCATTCTATTCCGACAATAAATCGCTCTACTGTCACTAGTATTATCCTAAGTCCTGAGACCCAATAGTATTTTTGTTGATTTCAAGCTGGAATATAAAAAATATAACATGCTTTGCTACTTGCTCTGTCATTGGTGTCGCCATATCGCAACCCAGAATTAGGTGTTGTGGAATGGTGTTTTACAATCTACATTGTTAACAAGATTTTTATGAGTCTGAATTTCTAATACCATCAGTCAACCTTAAACTTTGATCAAATTTTGGTGCTGTTAAACTAAGAATTTAAAAGCAAGCTCTCTGGTGTATTCAACTGCTCAAAGGACTCTTCCAAATTTCACAGAAGTATTCAACTCATTAAGATATAGTGTGGCGTCTTAAAACCTTGACCATTTTTGGTTCAAAAGTAAAACAACAACTGTTGACTTGTGTCTTTGGTTTACTTTTAAACATACGATATCCTTCACTTACGATTCGTCGATTCCGAGAGAGGAAGTGCCTTAGTTCATATTAATAAATTTTAAAACAGTTTGACTAGAGTAATCCTAGTATTTGTTGAAAAGTGCATATCATGCAATTGAAGGTCAAGCAACTAGAAAAATTGCTCTTAATTTCTAATGTTTTGCTTTACAGTATATTCGCAATAATATAAAAACAATCTTTTTCAGCAGCATTTTTATTAAAAAAAAACTCATATTTAACGTATCAAATTGTATAAATGCCTCCCTTTTAATTAAAGACTGTTCTAATTTTGACCCTGCAGTGCAAGTAAATGGAACTGGGTTCATTTAAGAAAAAAGTCAATAAAAAAAGACATTTCTTTTCATAACCTCTCTTGATATCGGGAAGAAAGGAAACTTGCATAAATTGTAAACATATCCAACTGATGACTTATTAGAACTTTGGGTGAGTGTACTTACTGAGCCAAATAAAAACTCGAAACAATATTTTGGGAAAGATATTCCAGTGATGCTATATTGTATCCTTAATTAAAGATGTGGTACTTGCACATATCTTGACATTTGACAAACGGGAAGTTGTCGATATCAATCACAGTTGAATGATAAATCCGCTTTCCCAAGTACATTGTAATGATGAGATCGATATTTTGTGCATTTTACTAAATCTCGAACCGATTATTTGACTGTCAAAATTCAGATGTTCATGAGTTATGACACTTACCGAAAGAAAACCATAAATAGTTAAAATCCACTAATGCAAATAAAAAAAGAAATATTTCATTGAATAACCATTTTTAGCAAATTCCCTCCTTGTTGGTTACAGAGATAACGAAATATTATTCAACTTTTTTATTTACAACAACTAAATAATTATGTTTTTAACCGGTACATACTTAACCGACAACTTCCAAGATAAACATATTGATTATCATATTCGTCCAGTTTTTTTGCATACACTAGCGTCATTAATGTAATCGTTTACCGTGATTTTGTCAATTTGGCGCGCTATTACGATTTTGGCCATGGAATGAGTTAATACTCAATATTATTTACTATGGTATAAAACCTTAATGGCTCGCAACTTTTGTTTAACAATATAATATGCTTTATAGAAAAGATTGTCAATGGCTTCGTAAGAAACTATTGCAATACACTATTTTTCGAAGTTTATCGATCTCTGGTTATATAATGACCTATAATATCTTTAAAAAGCCTTATGAATTAATGTTATTTTAGGTACATGTGCTTTCTTCTGTAATAATGGAATATATATGAACCTGTTATAATATCTTCAGATATCAGAGATTTTTCAACTAAGATGGGTTACTTTCCTTAGAGCTTTCAAAGGGAAAAGAAAGCCGTCCTTTTAAATTTTTAATCAGCCTGTGATGCAAGACTTACATTTTTAAAGGTGATGTTAATGTTTCATCGTCATATTAACAAAAAAGGACAAACATGTCTTTCATAAAAGCTAGATAATGAAAACATATATAATCGATAAAAACTATGCTATTTTTATGCATATTTCACCTTTTTTCCAAGATAAATACCAATTACCTGCATTTTGAAGAATCTGCTGCAATTCTTTTATTTTTTGTTTCGTTGCATCTGGTATGCGACCTCCACATATAACATGGGAATCCAAAACAATGACAGTACAGTGGGGTTTTTCTTCTAAAGTTGGGTCTTTAATGAAATGCTTGTCTGTTGCTTCATTAATCGGCTGTCTTGGGTTGAACTATTAAAGAATGGCAACAAAATTAAATCCTTAAGATGTGATTTTTACAGAACAGCAGGCTTAACAATACTCAAACACGGAACCTTATATTAAATGTATTCTTAAAATACTTCTAAAAATACTTCAATATTTATTTTTTAGGTTGTATCAATATCTTTAAACAGACCCGAAATATTTAAACAGAAGTAATTTTAGAAGACTGTTAACATACATAATCATCATGCCCAAAACATAACTGATAACAGCACTGAATTGTATATTTGAATTTGGAATTGCGCCATCTCAACATGAATAGTAACATTGCGATCCTTAAAAAGCTGAAATAGTGATGATTTTTATAAATTGTAATTTATCCACACATAAGTTTTACCTCTGATTTTATTGGCCTTACGACTTAAGATATTATATTCGAAATGTACTGACAACATTCCAACGGACAGGCAGGTTGATAATGTATCAGTTATCGAGTTTGTACGGTTCCAGCTTTATTAAAAATAATTATGCAAATACTAGTAAAAAGTGATTGAATCGTTTTTAAACACTTAACTTCACTTAAACTGTAACAAATTGGTCAAATCAAATAAAAAAGCACCAATGACATCTAGTTTTATATTTTCAAGAAAAGAAATATACCGCGTAGTCTGGCAACACATTTCCGTTTATCAGATAGACGAAATTTTGAACGATTAGTCCTTCTTGATCGTCTGGTTCTAGGCCCATCGTATCCAAGAGAATAAAGTTCTTCAATCTGCCTTTAGGTATGAACTGTTTGAGCTGAAAACAAAGTATCATTGTGTCATTCCGATTAAAGAAATATAACACCAAATACAGGGTGATCCATAATATCTGATACCATTTTGAAATTTAATAGCGTTCATATCATCAAACATAGGCTTACAGTTTTCACATATTAATAATCAAAAGGCTTTGAAGTTTTGTTTGATAAATAGCATAGCATACTTATATAAGGAATGTAGTCCGTATATCCTAAATAATATTTACATCAAATGTTCAATTTGACGTCAATTTTCGGTGATTATTACTTGAAGTATTTTCTTGGAATGGCCTAATTTGGCAGATGTGCACATCTGTAAGTTTAAATTTTTCATTTCTTGTTAAACTGATGAATTTAGCTCTTGCACTGATGTTTATTTAGGTGTGTACACCTTACCTTTTAAATTTCCCCAAAGAAAAAGTCAAATCGGCCACATAAAATTTCAAGAAAAGACTTGACGTCGTTATCACCAAAATGGACGTCACATTTAACATTTGTTAAAAATATTATTTTGGATATATCAACAGCATTTCTTATTCAAGTATGTGTTGTATATTAAACAAAACTTTGAAGCTTCTAGATGATTATTATGTAAAAATTTTACGCCTATGTTTGATAATATAAACGCTATTACATTTCAAAAGGGTATCAGATATTATGGATCACCCTGTACGTTCATGTTTTAATATCGAGTACATGTAAATTTATGTCTTTATAATGTAAAAACTCGATATTTATCTGCGAAGAAGTGAACTATATACATTTAGTAATTGGAACAATTATAAACTGGCAAAGAAAACGTCTGAACAAATGTTTGCTTTCAGCTTCTCAAAACGTCGCTTTGAATTGTTATGAACGGAAAAAGATTTTCAATTTGTTTAATAATATCTAATAACATGTTCATTTAATTTGATTAAGACACTATAGTAAGTTAAAGAATAATTGATAAACAACAGCGGGCGATATGTCTTGTTGTATAAGGTATTCGGTAATGATTCGGTGTAAGACTGAAAATTAAATGCATTTTTTGCAGTGTTTAATGGAGAATTTTATTGTTTACGTTAAGAACAGTGGAAAAAGAGGTATTGTGGAAAATTCTTTCAGATAAGAACGATAACATGTAGATGTGAATGTTTCATTTATAAAAAGAACATGGGCAAAATTATTTCACGAAAGCTATATATACCCAACAAAAGAAATTCTGCACACATGTGTTCTTTTGCGTAAATTGTATAATAGAGCAAATAACTGGTATAAATTCTTACATGTATATCAAGATTAATTGTTTGCAGAGTTTAAGACAAAAACGAAATTAAAATTGGTTGGTAAATAAGCGAGAAATGTCAATTTGAGTATGATAGGGGTCAACAGTCAAAAGTTACAAAAATTTGCAGTATCAAAGTAGAGGTGTGAAATCTATGAAATCACTCAACATTTCACCAGTGACGGTTTTAAGTAATTGTGAGTGTGAACTGTGATGCTAGTAACAATTGGTATTCAAAATTTGATACCAAGCCATTTCCAGAATTAAGCTCAAACTTAAGTTTTTATTAGTTAAAGTATCATATTGTCTAACACATTGACCTAAAGGTATGATAAAACAGTTTAGTGATGATTCGAAAAGTTTTCATTCCGTATTATTGAATCAAAGCATCCAGTTTATAAAGTGTATAAAAGCAACCATCCAATGCAATCAACACCTAATCTGATTTGAGAAAAACACAACTGCATATTGTTTTTCAAATTATTTTTCCTCATGGTCAACAAGGAATGTTTTCGTTTATTTGAACGTGATGGCAAATGTCGGACCACACCGGCCACTTAGACGTCTTTCTTAACAAGACAGAACACATGAAGTTGGTCAAGCAAGTTGATCTACCCGGTTCTCTTGTTCACGAATGGAACCTTATTCCACAATTGAAATTTCGTCGGCTGTTAAATTCCGTGCGAAGCCGCTTGGAAGAATGCCGGATTAATCTTGGTGAATTTACTCAGTATAACTCTAGCTATTTTTGCAACTTTTGTTTAGTAACCCCCAGTGGCTTTAACAGTGAATTGCTTATAAAGTATTGATCGGACTTTATTTCTGACTTTTTTACACTGTTTAAATTGAATAGCTGATTTTTATGTATGTATCATTTTGTTGTGTATGATGAAATTAAAAAGATATTTTATTAAATGTCCACGTGTGCAGAACTTTTTTTACCGAGTATACATATTTAGTAATAAAAATAAACATAATAACACTAATATGTATTTTTATTTTTTATTAAATCGCACTGGCAAAATAGCAATTTTAATATAACGTTCAATAATACAATATTACAATATTCATTCAAGTACATATTTCTAATGAATAATCACAAAATAGAATGAATGCAATAGAAAAAAAAACGTGACAATTGTTAATATTTTTAGAACCAGCATTACTTCAGATTTTTAAAAATAATAATGTTTTTCACCTAATGGAATAATTTTTGCTGAATTATATTAATGATGTTTGTCGACACCTGCAAAACACCAACGAATGATTTGTGCAGCTGCCTATTGTTTGGTATTGAGCAAGGAATAAAATAATCACGATAAATACCATATGGTTCTTAATAAAAAGCGCTTCATTGTAAAAGATATTAAAGATAAAGATATTACTTAAAATTAGTAAGAATAACTTGGGATTTATGAGTATTATTTATAGTAAGCTGTAGCACGGTGCTTTTACAAAGCCCTTGTGGTAATTTATTAGTTATAAATAAGTCATTCTACAAAGTTGCATTACAAACATTTATCTCAAGACATATCGAACAATATAGATTATCTTATTTCCACCTTTAAGGTTTTGCACACTGTCGTCGATAAAAAAAAGAAAAAAGTGAAAATATCAAAGATTGTTTAATATTTAGAATAGTAAAGAATTTTAATTCCCTCTTGAGTGCCCACATACTTTTTTGTCTTTTGCTTTAACAGTGTTTTATTTGAACACTGTATATTTAATAAAGATACGTTTATAAGATGTTTTATAAACTGCATTTTACCGAAAGAAAGGGTTTTACGGGTGACAGTGCAATTGCGAAATTTGCAATACCTTATAATTTTATCAATACCTGTTCTAGTCTGATCTCATTATTTTTCACATACAAGCAGATAAGAACTAAGCTGACCGTTAACTAAATACATGTAGAAAGTTATTACTTTAAGGGGTCGCAAACATTGCAAATGGCGAAGACAGGCTAAAATTTCAAAAATGAATTTTGGGGGAAATACTTATTGCCACCTAGATTTTAGTAAAGAAATATAGTTAGCTATGGATGCTGTAAATGTTTGCAAGCTCAGTTTAGTCTAATTCATTTTCTAATTACCAAGCACATACTAAAACAAAAAAAAAACCGTTTGCAAGAGAACTCTGAAATTCATGAACAATATACCAAAGCAACTCATACCTGAAATAAGTATATGCTGGTCTACAATGTTTAGTGCCAATTGGTTAAAATAATGTTAGGGGTTTCAAGAAATTCAAGGAAATCTTACTTCCTGGTTCAAGGTGAAAGTGAAAGTAGGAAGTAAGTTTTCCTTGAATTTCTTGAAACCCTAACATTATTTTGACGAATTGGCACTAAACATTGTAGACCAGCATATACTTATTTCAGGTATGAGTTGCTTTGGTATATTGTTCATGAAATTCAGAGTTTTCATGCAAATTGTTTTTCTTTTGTTTTAGTATGTGCTTGGTAATTACAAAATGAATAAGACTAAACTGAGCTTGCAAACATTTACTGCATCCATAGCTAAATCTATTTATTTACTAAAATCTAGGTGGCAATAAGTATTTCCCCCAAAATTCATTTTTTGAAATTTTAGCCTGTCTTCGCCATTTGCAATCTTTGCGATACCTTAAACGTAGCTTTGACATTGATGAAATTCAAACCATTCGGTAAGGCAAAGTAGCAGTGGTACACATACAATTTAGGATAACTTATCGGAATTGTTCTTCTACCAAAACTTAAAAGCTCAATATTAGATAGAAATAAAATAAAATAAACCAGAAAAAATAATAAAAGGCAATGGTAAAAGCTGTTGAAGGTAACCTTTTCTTCGCGTCACTGAACATTATGACTATAACGGCATTTACTCGCTTTTTTCAAATTTTCAGATACATGTATGTGCAAATACCATAACTTTTATTGACGATAATATAGATAATACAGATTCACTAAGCAAACTGTTTTTCATGTTATTTTGTTAAATTGTCATTTTGGCTCAGTATATCATTATCATTGTTTTGGATCTGCACTTATACCAAGACTTCTAAGTAAGTCGTTAAGCAATTAGAAAAGTGTGGTTCTTTCATTTTGTTTCGTTGCATGTCTTAAGACGATTTTTTTTCGAATCGCTGACTCATTTGAACGCTGAAAAACGCGAATGTTTTTATCGAATTGTTTTCAGAAGGAGGTCCGAAGGACAAAGTTTGATGCTGGAATTTTTTGATCAAATATCTTAATATTGCCAACAACTGTTATAAGTATTTAAAGTGGATATCAGTGATGTTTGTCATGCAAGATGTCTATAGAATGCATGTGTTTAACTTGTAACCTCTTAATATGTACCTTGGTTGACAAACTGACTTCAGCAGATCCAACCAAAAACGTTGCAGCAAGTCTGTTTTTGTCAATACTTGCCACAGAATTGAGGAACGATGACTTTCCAGCATTAACTGGCCCAATGAACAATATTCTGGCACTATCCATTTTCTGATGTGCTTTATGTCTACGAACGTCTGTAATAAGTCTTTGACGATACTGTAAAAAATGGTACGTGTACATGTTAGCTTTAAATTGAAACTCACCAATACGCAATCATATTCTTTTCAATTCTGATACGTGACACATTGTTTTACTTCCGATCATGAAATAATTAAAAACACAAACAAATATCAGTGTCAGTAAGTTATTTGCTTCACTTTTTCCAACAGAACTGTTTCACAATACCTTATTAGTGTGTGTTTTAGCGCTAATCTCCTATTTTCAGAACGATGCTAAAACTGCTGACTCGGACTATTCATCGACAGAATGTATCCTTATGTTTAAAGTTTACCTTAAATTATTTATTTTTTGTATTATCCGAAATATTTGGAAATAATTAAATTGTCCTAACTGATCTTAAAGCACTGTGGTTAAGCAACCCGGGCTATTTTAGCCATTAGCCAATAGGCATTAATCAACTTACAAAGTTAACGTTAATGATAAGATGATGTTTATTGGTACCAGACCACTGCGATAGACAGAAACGTGGAAACAGTTACGATAGATCACAAACTTGTTATTTGATAAGAGTTCTACTTTAAATAGAATTTTACGATTTCCTTGAAGAATAATTTTCCAACGAAGTGAGGTTTTATATGCTTTAAGTTAATTAGACAGGCAAAACAGTTTTATTATTATTTAAATTAGTAATAAACAATTGTATATGTTCTTAATTTTTCGAAAATGTAATTTCGTGGATTTAATAATAAAACGCGTTGTTGTCCCCTGGAGAAGAGTACGGATATGCTTTTATGTTGACAACGGTTCTTATCCTGTTTAATAAGCATTTTGTAGTTTTGTGCAGTTTAATTTTAAAACCTATTGGTAAAGAACTTAAAAACACATTTTTCTGTTTAATTTTCATATTGTTGAGATTGAGATTTCCTTTCTGTTTACTTGTTCTACTTATCAGTGCATTGGCCACGATGTTCTGTTCAAATAGCCATTATCACATGCTGTTTTATCATTCTGCTCTGTTAACTTTTCATACTATCAAGCTGAATTTTCTGTCAGTTTGATTAAATGTGAAACATAATGTACCAGGAGAGTTAGATTGCTATACTGATCTCTGTTTGTATTATTACGTATAATTTTAATACTATGTAATCAATTGTCGTACAGACATGTTAAATTAGCATGTCATGATGTTCAGTAGTTGTATCGACTATTTGAATCAAAGCACTGAAAGTATTGATGGATGGCGGTTAAGTGTAATTGTCATGTAACATCAACTATAGATTGTTTGGAGTTTTCTATTGGGGGAGTGTGAAGGAACTTTCGGATGGCAGAGCAAAATTTTCATGTCCGGCTTCTGCTTTATCAACTTTTTTTCTACCACGGATATTCAGGCATATGCTAATATCCAATACTGAAGTCATATTGTGCCAGGAAAAAAAATATAAGTCAACCTTTGATTTCAAACTTTTAATTGACAAGAAAGAAGTGAAACACATGGAAAAAGAAAAAAAATATTTTCACTATGGTATAGATGCTATTTGCACTATGATTTAAAACAATATTTATTGACTTGAAGGAAATAAAAGATATGCAAAAATAAAAATAATATGACTATAAAGCAATTTTTAAAAAAAATAAGTCAGAGCACTGCATCAAGTCTTATTAAATTGAAACGCTTTAAACGCTTTAAACTTTCGTCTAAAGTTTATATTTCAGAGCCGTCTTTTGTAAGAATTTCATGCTAATTACCGACTACCTTTTTGGAAACTAAAACTTGTTAGAAAACATACCGCGTGCAAAAAAGTTGCATCATGGTTAATGGATGATTTTTTTTGTTCTTTTCGAATAATGTGACTATAAATTAATTTTATAAAAATGAGTGAGAGCACTGCATCAAATCTTATTAAATTTAAACGCTTTAAAGTTTAAACGCTTTAAAGTGTCGTCTAAAGTTTACACTTTAAAGCCGTATTTTTGTTAAACCTCCAACTTGACTATTTAATATTTAAGCCACTAGATGGCGCAGGGGCAGGTTTTCATGGTATTTTTGACATGCTTAACATATAAGGGCCCTTTTTCAAATAGTACAATAACCAAGAAGTATTTTCCCAAAAACCTTTTTATATATTAACTTTTATGCAACAGTTCAAATGAAATGGCAGAGAAAAGTTTTTAACAAAATGCATTTTATTGTAATTTTTGAGAAATAAAATATGTTATTGTTAACTGTCAAAAATTGAAAATCCTGGTGATGAGTTTCTGGGGTCATGAACTGCAGATAGTAAACAAATACACCCGGCAGTGTAGCTTGAAATACTACTCTTGGCAATTGTGGGAATCTGATCAGTATTAATACAGTTAAACAGCAGTCATTTGAACAATATATTTCATTAATATCCATGCTTATTGTATAATCAAGTTTCCTTCCAAATTCTGCATGAATGAAATGCCACACCAAGTTTGAGATAATTATGCTATCGTCAACCCATTATTATTCTTGCTATTATCACTGGTAAATGTCCGAATATCCCTTGAATAACGTTTATTTATTATTGTTTCTATCTTGGCTTAACAGTACTAATTACAAGCAAACCCCTCTGTTGAAAGCTGATCAGTATATTGCTATTTGTAAACACATAACAAGCTGCTGCGAGATAACCTGTTTACCTACAGACCTGTAGAACGAACCACTTGATGATAGGTCAAGATTTAGAACAGTACAGCACCGTCTACCCTCTCTTAAACTCATTAAACCTACATAAACTGTATACGTTATTCATATTCACTAATCCACTGGAGGTAAAATGATCGAATTTCACAAATGGTACCTGGTTCGACTATTAGAAGTAGATAGAGATCGAGGTACCATCACCCAAAAATTGTATACCATTGTGTGGCTACGCCGACCCAAAATAATTCTTTGCTGTTCGACACCCAAATGACTTAATGAGTTACGATTTCGTGATGTTAACCTGCAACATTAACTGATTTACTAATCACCATGTGGTATTCAAACGTTATTATGATGTGTGTCATCATGCTGTTCTGCTCATTAGTCAAACATTCCTGATTTACAGATCATACTGACATGTTCAGTTATCACGATGTGATGTTGAAAACGATTTTATTCCAGACCATGACCAGACCAAGAAATAAATGCGGTCGAAAATCTTCGTCCGTTTCCGAATAATGTAACTATTATACTGTACTTTCTATACAGCGGTAAACGGATAACTGAAGGCAAAGCAAAATGCAGTTTGGAGTTTTATATCTAATCTTGACGACCAATTGTATCATCGCTATATTTTGTAAATGAAGTATATCTGAAAATTAATTGTCCTTAAAATACGCATAAAATACAGTACTGAAAATCTCAAAATTGACAATCGGATCGGAAGCGGATCGGAAGCGGACCGCAAACCGATCCCGTTAGGAGCGCAATGGAAGCGCAATCGAATTGGAAACGGAATGCAATCGAAGCGAATCGCTTTGAGCGTTTGGATTGTTTAGAGTGAAAAGACCGGAGCATTTTGACCGGATCGGAATCGCTTTGAACGTTTGGATCGTTTGGAGTGAAAAGACCGGATCGTTTTGACCGGATCGGAATCGCATTGAGCGTTTGGATCGCTTGGAGTGAAAAGACCGGAGCCTTTTGACCGGATCGGATCGGATCGCTTCTATTTATAGTTTTTCAGTTATATATAGTAGCGGTCCGAATAGCTTCTTCCGATTCTTTTAACGACTTTAAAGAAAGCAATCTTCGACAATAATTGAATTGAGTTTTCTGCTATTAAACACTAGACTAAGTAATAAAAACTAATTAAACGATAATTTTGTAAATAAAACTGAAAACATTTAATAGTAAATGGTGTGTTTGCCATTACGCATGATATTATTGAAATTAAGTTCGGACCCTTTTTGTTTTAAGTGCCCTTTAAGCGAAAATACGTAATAATCTCTTACAAGTGTAACAATAACGAACATGTAAACCCGTGCTACTTTATGGCGTTAATGTTTTATTTTATTAAGTTACATGTAGGAGATTCACAACTGAAATATACATATATTTAATGCAAATTAACACTTTTGAACGTAAACATTTATTTGAGTCCAATATGAAATATAAACCATATACGCTGTCCGAAATTAAGAGAGAAACTATTTTCCGTTTTGATTTCAGCGGTGAAAATCAACGAAATAAACACGATATTCACATTTAAATAAGTTTATTATCGATGTTTCACAAGTTTTACTTCTATGTTACAGCATAAATTACGCAAAACGGAACGATTATTCTTATAAAGTCTTTCAAAACTTCAATAAGCGTACATTTATGCTGAAAAATTGTTTAGCTCTTCAACTGTATATTCTGAATGTTTTGCTACTTTCTAGAGCGTAAATTTAGGCTAAAAAGTTTTATTATCTGCTTATTGATGTGGACTATTTCCTGACTTGATTTACACCAAACCAGCTGGAGTCCTAAACATCTCAAATAAACATGAATCTCACATATATTGGGTGTAATTTACGCTTATATTTTAAAACTGCAATGTAATAAACGCTTACATTTAACTGATGTTAAATTTAGTAAGACGACGATTTAGATCTAAAATGATCACTTCACTTTGTTAGTAACCACGGTGTTTAAACAACAAATTTCAACAAAACTGCAAATAAGAAAAATGTCACAGAAATGTAAATTCAGCGCGAGATGCGTTATAAGTAATGACCAATGAAAAGCGGGGGTGAAAAGATCGGAATTGAAAGAATCGGTTTGAGCGTAAAGATCGTTTGAAGCGCATTGTCAGGCGTTATAGTTAATGACCAATGAAAATCGGCAGCGAAAAGATCGGAATCGGAAGAATCGGTTTGAGCGTTAAGATCGTTTGGAGCGCATTGTCTGGAGTGAAAAAATTGGAGTGCAATCGGATTGGAATTGGACCGCAATGGGAATGGAATCGGATCGGTTATAGATGACATAAGGATCGGAAGCGGACCGGATCGGAATCGGAAAAATTGTCAATTTCATCATTTTCAGTACTGTAATAATTATCTAACAAACAATCTTTTTTTCAGTTTGACATAAATTCTAAAATAATAACCCCCACGAGATAAGTTGGAAGTAAAATGAAGAAATAATTACTTTCTGTACAGTTTTAGACCCCTTCTGCATTGTATTTTATTTACTATCCCAGATTCATAGGTACCTAAAGGGTTGAGAACCATCCCCACCGACCTTACAAAAACTTACAATTGTTTATTATAGAACATTATACACAATGACACATTTGGACAACAATATACACATTTGACTGTCAAAAAAAGTTTACAGTAATTGGAATTTGAAATTTATCTTTTTCAATCACTTTTTATGATTGAATTGAAATGAGTGCACAATTTGTATATCGGTAATCGGTAAATGTTAAAATATTGATTAAACATTTAATTAAAAAATATTAAAGTAACATGTACATGTATTAAAGTTAATAATGGAATAAATAAAAATGGAAAGTTTATGTAAAAGAAAACATTTTGTTCGAGTGGTAACCTGTAAATTTTTTAACAAAACAATCACCTTTATTGCAAAAATATCACTTAAGACTTTATAAAATAAATAATAAAATAATTGGTAAAGGAACAGCTGTTTGATGCAAAACGTACTTGAGAGCTGCTAAACTTTGTTCCGACTGTTTTATCTATTTTTGATACTGAAAGTGGTAGACTAATTATTATTGAGCTAAAACTTAAACACAACGTAAAAATGAAACAAATTTCTGCATCATAGATCGTGTTGTTTCAAGGGTTCTGATACAAACGCTTCTGAAATTGTAAACAAACAAAAAAAAACATGTATGCTATAAATGAACGGCATTAAAAGGTAATTCGGAAAACCATAAAATGAAAGATATAATTTCGGCAAACAAAACTGTAAATTTTGTTATTTCGGTACATAACGGGAAAGGACAAAATTAAATGACAGAATACTATCGCTTTCTCGTGGCATGGTCTAGGTCTGATTTGGGTAACTCGGCATGTCACTATTAATAGTAAACACTACAGCATGGCAACTCCACCAGTAAGAATGATGTCACACCTTGACAGTGACTAAGGAACAACGCAGCAGGATAAAAAAAACTCCAAATCATGATAACTTTACATGTCAGAATGACTAGCGATCAGAACTGAGTGATAAATCAAAAAGTCATTGTAGTTAGTGAACTGCACATAAGATTTGTTCAACATGCCAGTATGACCTGTGATCAACACAGGATTGGTGGAGTAATCAACCAGTAAGTGTAACCAGTTTACAACACAGCATAATCATTAATCGTGTGTCTATGGCTATTGAAAAGCACATCATAATATAATGAACCAGTCAGTATAACTGAAGAACAGTACAACATGTCCGTATGACTTGCACAGCAAAACACGATAACTCAATCAGTCAGTCTGACTTGTGGGCAGCGCATCATTAAAAATCGAAACGACAGCATGACCAGTGAACAGCACATTATGCTAACTCAACAATTTACTTAGTAAACACCATAGCATGATAACTTAACAAGTCACAAAGATTAGTGAATAGAACAGCATGCTAACTCAACAGTTAAAATGATTAATGAACATCATAGCATAAAAACGTAACAAGTCTGTATGATAAGTGAACAGCATTGTAGTATACAAAGTCAGAATGTCTAGCGAACAGCATAGCATGATAACACAACAAGTCAGTATGACTAGCGAGCAGTTTAACATAATAAATCAACATGTCAGTAAGAACAGCAAACACCACAACAATTCAACAATTCAGCATGGCTAGCAAACAAAGCATGAAAACTCAATATGACAGACTGAGTGTGACTAGCAAACAGTCGCAACAGAAAAAGTTATTAAGGGGCATTTCAAATGAAATTTGTTCGACGTATCATAATCACAATCCCGAACTTGAGATACCTCTGGCGTTCCATATTTTAGATTGATTTGCATAATATTGCACGTGTCTTTATTTCAGTTTTTCTTCCAACAAAATTGCTCTCATGAGTATGTTTTCAAAGTAAAATATTCGTTTTTTAAATAAAATGATAGCAGAGAATTACAATTTAAAAAAAGAAAACTTTTTGTCCAGTACATCATCCTGTAGCGTTTCGCCTGCATTCATGTATTCCTGAAATGTGGGTCCTGTTATTTAATTGAACTTGATTTTCCGCGAAAAAAAGATATTTGGTCAAAATAATTATCAAACGGACGCTATTTAGGTGCAGTTTCCAAACAAAACCAACGCCTGAAAGTGAAATCGATGACTGAGTGAAACGATTAAGAATGTAATCAAAAACGAAATTCGAATAACAGACGATAACGGGACGAAAATATCAAAGCACACTTTTAAAGGGTACATGTAGTGAAAGGTCACGAAGAATAAAATGTAAACTGCTGGGGATTTAAATGTATCAACGCCCGCAAATCTCTCGTCCAAACAACTTTACATTTAATAAAAAGAATAACAATTTGTCTCCAATGAGTTCACGTATCAACTTAAACGTAACAAATAAAAATTGTGTAACAAAACAAGTATACATGGCTTGTAAGTGCCGATTAACTTCTACAATAAAGAGTCACGTTTTCATGAGTAGAATAATAATTGAAGAAAGACAATTAGTTAAATGTGTTTAATGGAGATTGAAAAAGACGTTCAGGGAACAATGGGTAACCATGCAAATAACTCCGATATATGAAGTACATCGTTTTGCACGCACAAACATGTTAAGTGATTTTGGGGTATTTAGTCTGACACAAATGCTTGAGAGCAGCATATACCTATCTACACATAAATATTGAAAATCAAAGTGAAATTAAATGCACGTTAAATTTATAAACAGGCAAAACATCTCATGTACATGTATAACCTTTGTTACTTGATTGACAATGTGTTGTTATTTTTGAAACTGATCATTTTATTAGCCATGCTCACTCTCCCTCTTCTTTATGTCTGTGTGGGGAGGCTGTTTTTCTGAATATGGCAATTCATGATATGCATATTCGCCATTTTTATAGGATATGCCACTGTTTAAAGTGTTGTTGAAATTAAAGAAAAAAAACAGCGATACCTCACCTCATCTGACCAGGCACCCCCACGTTCAAGTTCTCGCCACGGTTTGTCAAGTAAACTGTCCTCTTCTGCAAAAAAGTTATTTAATATTCTAAGTGCAACCGAACTGAAAAAGACCAAACGCCGTTTAAGATAAAGTTCTTTTTTTTGTTTTTACAAAATAAAAATAAAATGAAAATCAGTTCTCTCACATTTGTGTCGTCCTTATTGAAACTGATTATTGTAATAACATGCTCTCTTTTCCTTAATACTTTTTGTCTGTGTGGGGAGACTGTGTCTGCTGGATGTGGCCATTCCTGATATGCATATTTTACTTTTTTCTTTCTCGGACTCTTGAGGCAACACTTACTTGACTTCACATATAGACCAATTCGATAATTCCTTACTCATAGTTGATAATCTACAAATCATAGGACCATTGATCATTGATCAAGGTTATTTCCACCTTTGCCCGTTTGACAATTCCTAATATGTAGATATTTGACGTTCTATGGTAAAAACAAACGCTTTCCTGATCTGTTGTTAATACATCACTTTATTCGGTGGTGTTAAATGTTGAGATGCAGCTCTTAAAAACTAACTCTTTTATATAACAAAAAATGATTGAAAAAAAAAGGTCAATATTGATCGCGACACGCATTTGGTAGCTGATCTATGGAAGCGTTAAAGGGCCTCGAGATGTGAGTAATTCTTTCAGGAGTTTATACTTATTTTTGTCAATTTGTTGAATTACTATTATAATTTCTACTTGTTTTTCTTAATTCGTTTAAAACATTTATACCCTTTTCCACTTAATAATTCTTCAATTAAAACAAAGTTATATACAAATTGAAATAAAAAGTTTCGACAAACTAGATAATTTCTGTCTACTCGACAAGTTTTCTCGAAAAATAACATTTATATAAAAGTTTAAAGCGAGATATATACGAAATGTTTACTTCGATATTGATGATATAGACGAAAGGGGCATAACATACATAAAGGAGGTTTTATTAAATAGAGTTTAAAACTGCATGTTGGTTTCAACCAAGTTTTTTTTCATTTTTCAGGCCCATTTTATCGATAATTACCCTAAAGTATACAGTTGCTTTCACAAGCCTTTGATATGTGTAGAGTTTCATCCCTTTTTATGGTATATTATATCAGTCAAAGATTTGGGTTCTAAAAGGCACCCCGCACTATCCCAACACCGCCCCGGCCCCCTATGGTGCAAATATTTACCGTAACGGTGTTTTAACTTGACAATCTGAACAACTGATACGAAGTCGCGGCAGTTGTTCGAACTTTATGAATGATACAGTCCAAATACAGATATGTTATAACGATGTCGTTATGAAAAGTGCACAGAGTTCGAGTCTGATGTATTAAGTGTTGGTGTTTCAAATAGCACGATATGCAAAAATTAAGGTGCAATATTGTCTTTTTTTTCAGATTAAAATGTTCACATTTATCACATTAGAATGTGATTATCAAAAAGGTAAATATTCGTTGGGGGCCGTAGAAGATTTCCACATGCTAGAGAGTCATGACTGATAAGGACAGTTTTGGACATGACAAGTATGAACATATTGCAGACTTGGTTTCGGTAATTGTATTCATAGGCATGAATTGTGGGATAAAATAATTGACATTATGCCTCAATGAACCATAAATATTGAACTGAAAAGAGAAATAACTATGACACATATTTAGAGAGTTAGAAACTTGTTAGTAATTTATAATTGGGGACATTTATTTAAAGTTCAATATCAATCAAATAATGTTACATTTAATACAAACTTTAAGTGAAAAGGGGGAGAAAATCAATTGAAGCAGTTATAGATCTTAGTGGTTATTGTAAAGATTAAGATAGTGACTATACATTTAAAATTTTATGTTGATATCTCATGTTATTGCACAGTTATGGACACAGTGCATATTTTGGTTAATGCAAAAGGGGCAAACGTACAGTAATATTTCTGTTAAAGTGATGTGTCTTAATAATAATGATGGCATGACTGATGGTGAAAATATATTACAAGTCTCAAAGAATATCTAAAGTTATTTCAAAGTTATGGGATAATTGCGCATGTCAAGTGGAAAAGGGGCGTAACTGTAAAAAAAATGTTGGTAGCAGATTTAGGGTTCTTGTTGTTAAAATGTAGATTTTGATGGTGAATATATACAGTAACTCTAATTTTCGAGATCTTAAGTAGTTTCAAAGTAATAGGACAAGTTTCAAATTGATATCTCAAGTTATTTTACACTGTTAAACGGTAGAGTAGGATAACTCCCATATTTTTCGAATAGTCGAGCAAAAAAGAACAAGGAACTATTGTGGAATTGGACCATGCACCATCCTCTCGAAAACACAAAGTCTAATTCTGGTGCGTCGCTCATACTGACTTCCGGTTTCAATGATATATATAAATGCCATAAAATGATTCTAAAGAAATCGGTTCAATATGACAAGTTCGGGTGAAGAAAGTAATATTATTGTTGAACACGTTTATCTTCAAAACAATATAATTTTGTGTGTCTTTTCTTTTACACTGTTGAGCCTTCATTGATTGTGTAAGGCATTCCGTTGATATAACATTTTGAATTTATTACAGGTATCAAAAAAAGATAAAACATTCAAACAAAGTAAAGCAATTTTAAGCATTATTTCAAAAATTAGTTAAATAGTTCTTTAATAATTTGAGTTACAAATGACATAAAACAGTAAATCGCATAAGTCATTGAAAGCGGGACTCTTGATAAATAATAAAATAAGCCTTACATGTTTTAAATGTCAATGAATTTGATCAATAATAGTTCGTATTATATAGTTATTTGGTTTCTTGACAGGGAATGTGAGGATAAATTGACGGTCTGGGAGTCATATTACCCGAGCCGTAGGCGAGGGATAATATGACACCCAGACCGGCAATATATCCTCACATACCCTTTCAAAGAACCAAATAACTGTTTTATTATACTGCAAAGACTTTTTCAGACTAAAATAATTAGAAAACATCGATTTTTTTCATTCATTTCGCTTATTTAATGCCAAACGGCTTAATTCCCTTCTGAGAACCTCAATAATTACATGTCTGACGTCATTAAATTACCTGTATGACGTCACTTCTAAAGAAATTGAATGGACTATCAGAATAATCTGATCGTTTTCGACGTTAAAAACATAACACAAATATTTTCTGTAACGATTTTAATAATCTCTTATCATACCGCTTTATAATTTACAATATCGGTTTCAAATTATGCATTTTTACCGGAATTCAAAACAAAATGGCGGACGTCAACAAAAGATGGGAGGCCAGAGAGGGAAATTAAAGCACGTGCGTTCACATCTACAGCCAATCCGTAAATACGGATATAGATCTACATCAACGGCAAATTATCCAATCAAATTCAAGCAAATTTCTTTCAATCAGTGCTGTTATCAGTTACGTCCTTTGAAGGTCGGCTGAGCACGATACTTATGTACTATGTTTATGGTACTTCTAAAATTCCTTTTGTTTTAATATTTCGGCCAGTTTATAGATAGGTGGTTTCAATATCCCAGCCAATATAGATTTGGATATTGTCCAATCACCCCCAAGAATATACTTCCTGGTTTTTAAATTTTGCCTTTGGCGTAGTCTGTGATATGCAGGATTTATATTCTAAGATCCCCTGTCAAAATTCTATTCTGTTTAGTTCCGCCCATTGTTTTCTCGTTTAGGGCAAACCCATTCTTTTATCTGCGGACCATACGCCGCTGAACATGGAATGGTATTAATCTGAAAATACCTCATTGAAGGTTCCATGTTCACCGCCATATGCATACCATCGTTTGGGATGGATCGAAATTGTACTATTTAATGGTGTAATTACTGAGTTGCGCTC
The DNA here is from genome assembly GCA_038501625.1 of Corbicula japonica. NCBI lineage: Eukaryota > Metazoa > Mollusca > Bivalvia > Venerida > Cyrenidae > Corbicula > Corbicula japonica. Next base: position 1,412,129 of record JAZAYU010000055.1, read on the forward strand.
AACCCGGGGCTAGGCGGCGTGGGCAGTAATAAGCATTCCCATTACTGCCCATGAACAGGCTCAATCAAACCGAGCCTGCAGTATTTTCATATTTGTCGTGTTCGGTGGCTTTTAAAGTTCCCTTTTTCATCTATTTCAATAACACAGTAGCGTTGTTTGTGCCGTGTGGCGGCTGTAAAAAGTCTCCCGGTACATTCAATCAGTGCTGTTATCAGTTACGTCCTTTGAAGGTCGGCTGAGCACGATACTTATGTACTATGTTTATGGTACTTCTAAAATTCCTTTTGTTTTAATATTTCGGCCAGTTTATAGATAGGTGGTTTCAATATCCCAGCCAATATAGATTTGGATATTGTCCAATCACCCCCAAGAATATACTTCCTGGTTTTTAAATTTTGCCTTTGGCGTAGTCTGTGATATGCAGGATTTATATTCTAAGATCCCCTGTCAAAATTCTATTCTGTTTAGTTCCGCCCATTGTTTTCTTGTTTAGGGCAAACCCATTCTTTTATCTGGGGACCATACGCCGCTGAACATGGAATGGTATTAATCTGAAAATACCTCATTGAAGGTTCCATGTTCACCGCCATATGCATACCATCGTTTGGGATGGATCGAAATTGTACTATTTAATGGTGTAATTACTGAGTTGCGCTCAACCCGGGGCTAGGCGGCGTGGGTAGTAATAAGCATTCCCATTACTGCCCATGAACAGGCTCAATAAAACCGAGCCTGCAGTATTTTCATATTTGTCGTGTTCGGTGGCTTTCAAAGTTCCCTTTTCATCTATTTGCAGTATAATAAGCCTTAAGATATAAAATAAACTTTAAGAATGAGTTTAGTTTAAATGTTCAGTAAATGTTCGTGCAAGGTGAAACGTAAGGAATGACATTTTAAATTTTATGCTTACTCTCTCTTGCTTTTTCTAGAGCTTTCCTTTCCTGTTCCAAATCTTCCTGTCGCTGTGTTCCAACCCTGGCTATTTCTTCTTTAAGCTCTTGTATTTCTTTAGAGTAGTCACCTCCCATAATTGTCCTTTAAGTAGAATTAATGTTATGATTAATTAGTTTCTGTCTTAAGTTCACGAATAACATTTACTAGCTACAAAATCATGATGTTTGCTAGCAATAAATCTCACAATATTAGAATAAGTTTACAATCAACAAGGCTAAATTCACATATTAATAAACAAAAATATTGGAGAGAAAATGGAATTCGTTGTATCTTTGCATATGGACAAAAATAAGCTAATTAAAGAAACTGAAGGAATAAAAGAAACTTAGACTAGTTCAAGACCATTTATACATTAAAAATCCCAAACAAACCGTTATACTTTTATTCTAAACCTATCGTCGTGCAACTAAAATATAAACTTAAGTGTCGATGTTATTTTCATTAAGTGTGCAGACCGCTGTAGGATATTATGTTAAGATGTCTGTTTAATTTAACTTAAATATCAAGGCGATGAACTGTGATGAATGAGATGATAGTACGTGTAAGTGATTATTGGTAGCTCTCGAAAATGTTATTTAGGAACCTTAAGTTTTAATTTAACGGCATTATAAACATGATAAATAAATGTGAAAACTTCAAAATGAATGTTTAAGAGATGCATATGTATTAACTCGACATTAACATGTGAATTTTAGGAACTTCAAAGACATAATTATTTTGACAATTTTTCAATTATGAATTCGCATGAGCCTAAATAAAAAGTTGCATGTTCAGAATCGGCGAACTAAAATTTTAACTGAAAATAAAACAAAATAATAAAACGCCAGTAACGGTTTTACATGAAACCTGTGTACAAACTAATTTTAAAATAAAGAAAGTCTTTTTCAAATAATTGAATCAATTTTGAGAAAAACATGTCGCAAGTCTTTGGAAGAGCAAATCTGCATGGTTAAAATCTCTAAAGCACATTGCTCTTTTGGAGGAGAGATCTGATGTTTACAAACATCACTGAGATAACCATATATGTTACGCCTTTAAGTTTTGTAGCATGCACAATTTAAAGTGTAATTGCTTTTTAGCATGTCGCCAGACAAAAACTCAATGTTCACAGTAAAAGTGTTGAAATATAAAGAAAAAGAGGTAATATAAAGGCAATAAAGAAATTTCATGACATGTGAATGGACATATTTAGTTCAAAACATTAAATTAACATTGGAATCAGTTGAATTATTATGCAGTGCCAGAAACGATGAAAGTTCACGTGTTGTTTTAAGAACGGACGGCGATGTACAGTGGTTCGTTTTTATTATTTTATGTACACAGTTCACTTCAAATGCTTGACTGACATATTCAAATGTGTTAATCATGTTAATAACATTATTATATGTTTCTGTTAACATCTAGAAAAATATTAATAGCATACTCCTACTTAATATATGAAACATTTTCCTCCATAACGTTTCCTTTGTATTTTTTGGATGAATACTATTGTTTGAATGATTAACATCGAAACCCAGAAAAGTTTTACGGACTTTTATTACATGTTGTTTGTTTTTTATAGGCAAATATGTACATTTGTAAGTATCTTAGTACGTTACTGCTCTGTGTATATATCCCATAATCATTGTGTATTAAATCCATAAATCAATGTTTCCAGTCAACAATAAACATGCTTAGATGGCGTATTTTGTTATAAGTCAAGTGTTCATAATAAAACATTTTAAATAGGCACCTGCAGTTTTCCTCCGTAACTGAACATTTGACACCAATAATCAACTGTTATGTTTTAAGATTAACTTACCTGGTGCGATTTATACTTTTATTCTGAAGACTTGACATAATAACCAATATAAAACATGCTTATTTTTCAGATGGTTTTGGTTTGCGCTTGATTAAAATTGAGTCAATTATTTGAATCTGGCTGTACTACTGAACTAAAATAACTTAAATGAGAATATGACATTCATTGTAAATAATGTTATTTATATTATCTTATTTAAACTTACGTATTACAACAACAACAATTATATTTTAGTGCATAATGGTCATATTTGTTGAAAGCATGACGTACTTAAACAAGCGAAATAACGTTAAACTTAAGAATAGGAAAAATTATGAGTTTTCGTCAGAAATCGTTGTTTCGTGCTCGGTAAAAGTTGTAATTTTATATTTCAATTGTAAAAAAACAGTTCTCCAACTGACATTTTCTGCAGAGATCTATGGTTCTAAAAACTGTGGTTTTCATAGAGAACTATGAATTGCGGTCAGCTGTCAGACACCATGGTTCCTTTTTTTCATCCTATAAACAGTCTTTAAAAAAACACACAACACAACATGCACTAACAAAATGCTTTCCTTAAATACCAGCGATATTAGATAATTTAATGCACTGCTATTTCAGCTTCAAGGAAATAACCGTAAAAGAATGGAAAATGACAGAGCGAGTTTTTTTTCTGGAATTTGATTACAAGACGTTTATTTTTTTTATTAACCGAAGAATGTACGATGTTCTTACCTGTACCATCAGACATTAATTAACAATTTAACGTTATATTACTTATCGTGAAGTAGTTTGCTATCCATTGAGCGTATATAAATTGCAACAACGATAATTTGAATGTACCAATCGTCGGTATTGGGTATTTGGAATCTTAATTTATTCAAATATCAGCTCCTTACTTAAAAATTGCTTTTTAACTTAAAAAAACAAAATACATTGCTTAAGAATATGGTCGCCATCGCTTTAATTTCTTTGCAGTCATTGGCACAAGATTAAACATACACGACAATTGCACTTTTTAGGAGTAAATTTTTCTCTTTATATATTGTCTTTTTCCTAGTTGCTTTGTCACTTTTTATGGAAGACATTGTAATTATAGTTTGAATAACACCAAGGCACGCTGTACATGTATCCCTCCGTGGTCGAATGAAGTCCGTTTTAATTTATGCTATTTTTTTTCTCTTCATCTGGGGGCATCTTAACTGTTATAAATCGGCTAGCTTGTGGCTTGTTTGGAGAAATAACATGTCAGGAAAATAATTGAAATCAATTCCATGCCTATATTTCGTTTGGTAGAGGCGAACTAGTTCCAGATTAGCGGATGTATATTTTTGGCACCGCATTTGCGATACCGCGTTTAAAATATGGTCTGTTCGGTTAGAGATCAGTAATTTTCTTAAAAGTAAGTTAACCCCCAATAGCCAGTGTGTGTTTTTGAATAGATGAAATGTAGATCTTCACGGCAATGTATGGTTGTCGAGAAATTAAGTTGACTGAAATCATGTCAAATGTACATTTAATATTGAGAATTTAACATTGAGGTCTATGGTAACTGGATTTACTTTGGTTCAACCTTTTTAATTGTTGTATTGGTAAAATAAAATAAATTTATTCATTTGGAGTCATTACATGGAATCGCCTTGTATTTGATATTCGTATAACCGGACGCCGCCGCACTTTTAAGTCTGTTTACTTTGACCTCATTTATTGTGATGACGTCTTGTTTTACCGTAACGAACGTTTCTGCGTGGTCGTCAGTTAATAAATAGGATTTCGAAAAGGTATGGCCATAATCGGATAATCATAAATTACATAATATTAAATAATAGGTTAATTAAAAAATACGTATCTTAAACGTTGTTTTTATGTTTAGACATTGAAGGAGTAACATCAAATAACTTAAAGGGAATGTATTTTCATTTTGAAATTCTTTCTTGGGCTGAAAGTGAAAGCATGCATGCGTAACACCATGAGTATTCATTTATAGTTTGACATACTTGAAAAAAGAAATATGCATATCAGGAATTGTCACAATGAGAAGACACAGCCTCCCTACACAGCCAGGAAAAATAGAAAGAAAGATCAAATAAAATGATCAGTTTCAAAAGAGACACCACAAATATCTTACAAAAACCCGAAGGGTTACCGCCTTTCTAAAGTCATGTTTCGCATTGTTGGAACCAGTTTGATGAGATTTCTGGTCGAAGCGGGAGTACAATTATCCATTCCTAATTGTTTTTGTATTTGCTTACATTTTTACCAAATTTAAAGTTGCAGAAAATATAGGCAATTCCTTTCGAGTGGTAATGTAATAATCTGCAAAAATCAGTCATTAGTGAAATCAGACTAAAGAGTAAATTTTTAAATTAAAACTTTGATTAAATGGTGAGTATCATAATTATACCAATCAAGGCGCAGATTCACGCTGATTCTAAAACTATATACTTGAATAAGCTGAAAAAAAAAGAAATTACTCAGTCGGCACAAATTGATTTTCTCGTTAATTTCTATTCGAAACCATATCGTGCTGGGTATCGGTGGTTACGTCTCAAAATGTTCTCTCCTGCGGTTATGCTATCAAAAGAATTGGGGATAAATAACACATTTCTCTCAGACTAGAGCCCTCAGTGTAAGTGAAAACAGCTCTAAATGGGAAATACTAGTCAACATCGTATTCTTACAAGAGATAATGCTATTCTGGACATTAAAAGACGAATGATTTCATTCTAAAAATTCTAAATATAACACGAAATATTCCAAGATGGCTACCGCAAATGTGCACATAGTCCAATATGGCTGCCGCGTGTCATTTAAAATGACCCCTCATTAGTCAAATTCAATATGGCCGCGCGCATGCGAAGTCATGATGCAAAACCCTCCCATATACTAACTCAAAGTACTAACTTTAAGTCTTGCCTTGGACAATATAACCATGAATTACTTAACCTTATGCTCAAGTTTAGGCTTGAGGTGACATAGACATTTTAATTCAATATTTGAAATTAAATGATGCTTTTAAAAAGGTGAAATATGCATATCAGGAATCGCCACATTCAGAAAAAAAACAGCCTCCCCACACAGTCAAGAAGAAGAGAGGGAGAGAGCATGGTAAATAAAATGATCAGTTTCAAAAAGGGACACCACCTCACCAACAATTAACAAAGATGACAACCCGAGGGGTTACCGCCTTGGAACGATCAGTGGCAAATCAAATTGCCACTGGTGGATTAAACCAGGTTCTAGGATGCACCAATCTCACACTTGCCCCAACAGGTTCTCATATCACAAAACAAATACAAGTTGTCTTGATGAAATCACTCCAACCCACTTATCGGCTCAACAATTTTGTTAAAAAATGTTAATGTTGTTAAGAAACAGAACGAAAATAAAGGATACATTAGTAAAAAGGAACGTATTGGTCAAATGAGATATTTTCGAAATGATTGGAGTTTTAACTTAAACACAGTTATCATGTACATGTACCACTTTCAATGTATTTCTTTTTAATGAAATGTATCGTCATTTTCATTGATGGCGATTTGTTTAACACAAGAAAACATTATTTTTATCTTTTAAAAGCAGTTTATTTTGAACAACAGAGTTCCATACAAAACTGAGTAAATTGTTAATTTATCTTGTATTTTATTTTGAAATATTTCTATATAACTTACGATTAAACAGGTGTTCAGGCAAATTAGTCCTTATAGCTCCAAAGCAATAAATACGTTATTCTTTACTGAAATACGATATCCAGTGCGTTAGCAACGTAGTGATCGATCAGAGATAATTATTGTGCTGAATATAATCCTGTATATCTATTTGATGGACTTAGTGTGGAATATTTTAAGAGTTTGCTTTAATTTAAGTAAGTATTTAATTTAGTTATTGTTTCGAAAAATGACGTATTGAAAATGAACATTTTATTCGTGATTTTGTTTTAACAAAAAATTTAATATTCTAAGATTTAATAAGACAAATATTTTATTTGCAAGCTTACATTTTGTACACGTCAATAAAAAAAGACTTTGCCGATACTAATGGTAAATCATAAAATGCTTAATGTATAGAATGGTTGTTACTGTCTTTTCGTACTAGAATTAAGCTGTGTGGTGTGATAATGCTTTCAGGAAAAGGCATTACATAATAATATTTATTTCACTGTTTTGATATACTGGTATCGGAGATTGATTCCCGAAATAGTTTAAATGTATCCACCCGGACTATTTGTTTTCTTTAATATTGCTTTGTGGTTAGTTTTTAATTTTGTCTTGAGATACATGTCAAGACACTATGTACTGTTGTTTTTGTTGTTGTTGTTTTTTGTTAACAGGTATTTTTATTATAAGTCAGGCTTTTATAAACATTAAAAGACCAGACCCAACACCCAACGGAGCTGAGCTGCGTGACCGTTTATCTTCATACAAGACCCCAGATAAACGATAACGTATATAATGGTCAAAATCATTTTTTTAAAACATGAAGTCGCCGTCTTATCATCCTTTGTGGGTAAACACCACATCAACTTTATGGGCGACATTTATTTTTTCATAAAAGACACAGTATACATGTAATAAACTATAACTTTTAACAATTTTGAAATTATTTTATTTTTGCAACTGAAAAGAACGCCGCCTCAATTAACATATATATAGATATTGCGTTATAAACCAAATCGACAGTGAAAGTTAGTTCACGGCTCGTAAAAATGTTTGTATGAGTATACAATTGTAATGGTTGAAATTATTTTTGAGCAAGACAGTGTAGTATTTTTCAAATATTTCGAATCTTTATTTAGTATTGCGCGTATGAAATATGTTTATAACATGTATTGGTCGATCTGATCAATATTGTTGTGCGAACATTTAAAGATAATCACGCATTATTTAATGATCTTTTAAAGTGTGGAAGTATGCGTGACTTACAAGTCAGAGGCAAATGTAATGATTTTAATATTGATCTGAGCTTTAATTGTTTGGCTGATGATAAATTTATTAAAATGTTTATACTTCATTTATACGCATGTTGTCTCCCATAGACGACCAGTGTAGATCGAGATCGCCAGCTCATCAGAGCCATCTGATCTGGATTTACATTGTTCTTTATTTTTGTTGTGAGTTCAGGGATGTGCATGTTGATTTGGTTATATACTTGCCATGTTTACCATGCAATAAAACGTGTAGCCTATTTATGTAGTAAATCGTTAAATGAAACATTCACGGAGTTCAACGAACCTAATCATTTCTCCACTCAATGATAGGCGTAATTTTTTCTTCCCGTTTGTGTATTAGGTAAAAAGTAGCATTATTAGATTTCTAAAATATTCTCTCATTACATGTTTACCAGCCATTAAATTACAAAACTACTTTCAGTATTACAGTTACTTCTTTGTAAACCAATGTAAGGTAATTTAGGCGGCGACTGTTTTGTCAGTTTCAAAATAACATGTTTTATCGCATGGTGATGTTTACATTGGCGTTGCATGTGATTAATTCTATTAAAATCATCGTATATTATAAAGTAGACAAGTAATAACTTGAAATGTATTATCCATTAGATGTCAGAAGTACTGTCATATTTAACTTTTCATTTATGTTCACTTTCATTTGGAATGATACTTTAATTTTAAATAATTTATACTTTCGCTTATTTTTTAACTTATACAAAAGTTTGTTTCTACTTATTCTTCGAGAGGTGACAACAACTCCCAGGATGTAAAGTATGTTTCTTATATTATTTGCGTTGGCATTGGAAACACACAAATTTATATAAAAAAAATATCAAATTAAGTTACCCGAAACAAAAGGTATCTATCCGAATTACTGAATAAAAACCAACAACTTGTATTAGATGTGTCTTAAAAAGGAAAACAAGGTTCACTTATAGAATTCGCACTCATCGCGTTGAGAAATCGTATCTGATATCTTTGTCTACATAACTAGGTTATCTAGCCGATGATAGGGAGAGGATAAAGTTGTATCTTTTAATCCAAGGAAACTGTGCGGCCACTGAGGATCCATGCATTCTGATCAGAATAAGCACTAGTCACTTCTAAATTCATTAGAATATTTCAGATGAAAAAGTAACACTGCAGTGTCTTGATTAGACTGTACAATTGTGCATGTGAACCTCTACTTTGACATTATGATGACGATAAGTGATACATCACGCCTATGTTTAATTTGAAAGTTGGAAACAATAGTATGTTGCAATAATAAGCTCAAGCGAGGTTCTAGGGTGCAGAAACTTACGCCAATACCTTTTAGAAATGTTTTTGGTTCATTTACAGTTTGTCAGGTAGCTTACTCCTTCGTCTTAGAATGCTCACAGGACGATAACCGATCAGAGCTTAGACCTTTGTAATTTAGCTTTTTATAAATTAACGAACGGTATTTTGTTTTTTTTTATTCCAGCTCACGGGTTTTTATTGATTGGTCATCGGTTGTCATCGAGTCCATTAGTTTCTTATACAGTAATTGTGTAGTTTTTTGCGTATTCATGCATGCAATATTATCCAGTTGATATGTAGTTTGTAGCGTGTTTACCAGGACAACTGGTACTTGATTGTTTATGAGAACCTTTTAGGCAATTGTGTGATTGTTCAACAACAGAAGCTGATGTAAACCCCCAGTGCAACTTGTTTAGCCAATGGCCGTTCCAAGGCGGTAACCCTTCAGGCTAGATTGGGATTTGAACTAATGCATTTACAGATAAGTGTGCGTTTATACACATGTAGCCATTCCGAAACAATATCACAAATATATTTTTAGACGGTAGTGATACAATATTTTTCTCAGACGGCTTGAATATGAAACTTGCTGTTATGCGTCTCATTTTCTTTTAGTTACAAGATCCGTTAGGTACCTTATACGATGGTGGTATCCACCTAATTCATCCCTTCCGATCCAGCCGTATAAGGAAAAAAGTAAGTGATGATTTTGTTATATTGTTCTTCTTGTAATTCGCCATTAATTGAGATTAAGCAAATTGAAACAATTATTGACTAAACTTATACGTGTTCATCAATCTATTTCGGCATACAGATACAGTACATATACAGTAAGGGGAATTCAAAATAGTTTTAACTACCTTAGGATAACCCGTTAATGTAATAAGACACAAAACACAAGAGAACTGCACTGACAACATACAAATGATTCAAAAAAGGTATGACATATCAAAAAATACCATCCTCTCTTTTCCTCTCTACTTTTTGCTGTGTGGGGAGGCTGTGTCTGCTGTATGTGGTCATTCTTGATATGGCTATTTCTCTTGTTTTTATATCTATCTTTATTCGCTATTTCTCTTGTTTATATTAAATTCCAATGTACCTTTTCTTAAAAACGATTGAGGTATATTCCGATATAACAGCATAATGAATTTTACATGCACAAGTGACAGATAGCGCTGTCCCCAATGTAGCGTCTGATGTTAATGATGTCTCTGAAGATGTTTTGAAAGACCAAAGAATCGTTAAACTTGGTCACTTTTCAAATCAATTAAAATGTGTACTAACGCTGACTTGCCTTGTTGTCATAAACTGTATGAAACCCTTGTTCAATGTGCTTACTACCTCTCAAGCATACAGAAGTTGCATAGAACTTGAAATGCTTAGTGCTTTAGTATGTTCAAACAAAATAATAGATGAGCAAGTTAATAGTCAATATAAAATGCTTATACAGGAATTTTGACCGACTATTTTTTACTAACTATAATCAAATTCTCTCATTTCAGTATCAGATAAAAACAAATTGACATTGAACATTAGTAATATGCTTTTTTTATATATTATTTTCATTACATTTATAATACTTAGAATGCCAAACATTAAATGATGTACACTATAAAAATTTAAGTATTTGTGTGTACATGTATACATAATTCATGAGTTAATTCAAGAAAATCGCCTTTTATTAAACGTACATTTAAATTTTGCCGTCTTTCTACAGATAGTCATTACTTCATACTACCGCTGTCCAGTCTTAATCAGATCTGTATTTTATTTATTTTCTAAAAAGGTAGTAATGAATGATCTCCTGTACACTAAGTACCTGCAAACTTCTATCACGGTTTGTCTCACCATTTGCACAGTTTCAAGACAATACTTTTAGCTTCTTTTGTTTTATTTGTCTGTAATGCTTTGCAAGTAACATTTTAACGTTCACGGGTTGGATTGGACATAATTTACAAAAATAACTTGAACTTTTGTTTATGTGTGAAAAAATATAAAAGGTAATGATAAAAATGTGCAGATATGCCTTCAACAGTTAAGCATTCTCCATTATTAAAATAATAATAAAATATTTATCATAGCAGACAGATAAGCGTGAGACTGGCGAGGTTTCTATTATTCCAAAAATCATGCAAATAAGGTTCAGTTTCTGTCAGACTACGGTATTTAAGGACTATGTTATTCATGAATTCTCATCATGGCTTCAAGAAAAGTCTGGTTATAAAAAAAATGAAAATTACCAGTAATTTATAGTAATTTGAGCTTTTCCTTATGTCAAAATAAAAGAAAAGAGTAAGTGCTACAAAGAAATGAGAAAAAAGATGAACAAAATCTATTTATTTTATGGAAAAAAGGACTTTAGTCAGTGTTATTTTCCATGCAAGTTTTCATATATTCTACAAAAAGCAATTAAAAATAAATATGAAAGTAAGATAGTGCAGACCTCCTTACAGATGCACTAAGAGTTAAAATTTTATTTTAATTCTTATCTTGACTGAAATCCTCCCATTAAAATATCCATGTTTACTAAAATTCAGAAATCCACTATTGACAACTTTACACAAGAAAGTAGTGCAAACAGTAAGTAATATAAAGTATGGTGTCAATACTGGACACAGGTAATGGAAAGTACACTAAACATTACAGATAGTAATTTAAATGTAAAATTTATACTGAAAGTGTGTGATAACTGATAATGTTCTGTCTCAATTTTATATGATGAGATGCATAAATAATATATGATAATCCAAATAAAAAAAACATATTCAAGCTGTAGCATGTGGTTATGCTCATATAATAAAACAAAAAAGTAGTAACTGTGCTACAAATACCATTAATTTTATTGCCCGAATAGTGAAAAACGTATTTCTGTAGTATTAAATGTTGCAAAAATATAACATGTCATTGATTTTGTTTTTGATATGCTGCTATAGGCTTAACAATATCCAAGTTTTTGAATTACAAGTGTTATGAAGTTCCAGTTATTTCATAACATTAAAAGCTTATTATCAGATTATGGGATAGGATTCTTGATTAAGTTTTGTCAAATAAAGATTTTCCACTTCATATGAACAGTACTCTCCTTTGTAAAGCACATGGTAAACTTCATTTGGCTAATGGTCTTGTCCTTTTTTATATCATGAATAGTGCCTACAAAGATGTTTTTGTAGGTCAAATACTTTAATGAATAAAAAAATTACTAACATCATACTTTAAAATGTGTAATCTTCAAGACATAATTTAATTAAGTATACATAATCACAAGCGTATGTGATCATTGCATGAAATGGAAACACGGAGCTCAATCGAAGCATAATTGTATTAAACGTAGTCCTTTCACGGACGCCGTACTTTCATATCACGAAAAAATCATGGGTATTTTGTGTACACTAAGAATGTAAACAACGGTGACCCTCACTAGAAAATGGTAATAAACTATGTTGACGTACACGATCGCACAATATTTGTGAAGAAATATGCATTTATTACATACACAAACTGTCATTGCAACAATAAACTCACCTAAAGTTTAAAAAAACAGCATTATTTCCTACTTTCACTTTACTTCCACGACCGGACGTTCAAACAACGGTAGTCAAAGGGGAATAACACTGGAGAAAATAGTTCGCACGTGGCAACAAAATACTTCACACTTACATAAAAAAAACCTAAACAATCAAAATGACTGACATAAAAAATATAGTTAATATTAGAAATTCATAAGTTATCAGTAAGTTTGCAAGAAAATGCGATATTTTAAATGATGTTCGTTTCGCGCATTAACACAAATATTGGTGATTAGTCCCTTACTTCCGCAAAGCTGTGTTGATGAAAATGTTTTATTTACACATCTGAAATTTAAGGCAGATTATGAATGATCGACGAAAGATCAAGACGATCGATTGGTAGGCAACAAAATTTTAACCATTGTTCTCTGTGATGGATTGTGTTTCTGGGGATGTCATGTTGTATTAACAACCCAAGAACGCGATTATTTTCGTGGGTGTCAAAACAAAGATGGACGCCCTAGTTTTTCTTGCAGTTTAATGGGTTCGTTTATGGGATATAAGATATTTCAAAAATATATTTAAATATAAGCCTCAGTGCATCTACAGTAATATCGTGGCATTCCAAGTATGCTTTTACTTTCAGAAAATATTGGTCAGAGTAAAAGAAAACTTGCACAAAAAATTGCATATTTATTTCTGTATTCACATGTCATGTGCAACACCAATGCTAATATGCCTATGCTTAAAGGTTACTGGCAGTGAGATTTATAAAATATTATAACATTTTTCAACAATGCCCTTTTATATCTCAAGATTTTATACATTGGTGCCAACAGTACAGTTTTCTTATTTCAACAATTACATAGTCCTTAATCTTAATTCGACCGGATTTCGAAATTATGAATGTTTATGCGAAAAATCCAGTTAAAATGAGTTATATGATAAATTAGTTCGTCTGGTAGCCGATTAATGATAGGAAGTTAAAAATGAATACCTGTGATCTGACTTTACAATAGGTTACTTTTATACTGTTGTGTTATATCAGAGCAACTAAGCAAAATGCCAAAATACTGCCCATTGCGAACTTTTCATGAGACGCCATAGTCAATATGTGTTTTTATATGTCAAAAATCTTTTGTGCAAAGTTCACAATGTTCAGTATTTTGGACATTTTGCTAAAACAAAAGATTTCGAGTGTATTCTTGCTCATAGTTATTGCTTTTGCGGTTAATTTATTAGGGATTACTTTGACGGCGGCGGTGACCGAATGTTCTTGTCCGGAGCCTAATTACCGTAGGCCCAAATGACTCCAAACTTGGTATGCGTGTTCCTGACAATGACTAAAAGTGCAGTGCACAAGAGCCGTAACTCTACCTTGTTCCGTTTTTGTATTAATCCCCTTTGATTGATTTTTATAGCATTTTTTGTCCGGAGCGTAACTTTGTCACCATAGGTTCAAATGACTCAAACTTGGTATGATTTTTTCTGGCAATGACTGGCAGTGTACTGAACCAGAACCGTAACTCTACCTTGTTCCGTCTTTGTTTTTTCCCCTTTAATTGACTTTTCTAGAGCATTTCCTGTCCGGAATGTAACTCTGTCAACATAGGTTCCAATGACTTCAAACTTAGTATGCAATTTCTGACAGTGACGAAGTGCAGTGCACTAGAACCGTAACTCTGCCTTCTTCCTTCATTTAATGATTCACCTTTGATTGATATTTAGTGCATTTCTTGCCAATTAGAATGATTTTAGTGCATTTCTTGCCAGGGGCATAACTTGTTCTGCCTGTTTCTTGCAATGGGAGACTTAAAAGGTTATTTTATATGTTAATTTTGTGCTAATACATTGCTAATAACAAGGGATGGCAGCGAATATCAAAATTGGTATTGGAATATTCGGTTGTTAAAGTATTCGAAATTTCAAATATCAGATAGTTATAATATTTATTTGTGATCTCTTTGCTCAAAGTATGCTGGAGTTTGCTGTACGAGTCAGTAAACAGGCACTTCCAGTTCTATAACGCTTTCCAATTATAAATAACGCTCAACGTTTTCATCAGGTCAAAAATGTCAAAATCTCAATTTCTAACATTTAATGTTCATTTGATGTCCGCTTGCAGATTAATAACATGAAGTTACTATGTAAGAGGTCAGTCTACTTCTGTTTTCTTTGTACTTCGTGCATTTCCGGGACAGAGTAAAAATTATGGTGATATCGTTGTCGTCACGGTCTTCACGCCGATTGTCTAAAACACATTGTTTAACATTTTAATTTCATTTGAATTATCGAGGTAAATTGGCGATGTTTACAATTATTAATAGAATTTAAATACTGGTTTAGGCAAATTTAGGACTTACCAGTATTATTTTGCAGGATCATATTATATCGCCTCGATAGCGCAGTGGTTCATGCGTCCGGTTAGCAATGACATATATTTTTTTCGACACGGGTTCGAATCATTCACGGAATTCAGAGATATATTTCGATTTCCATTTGTTAAGTTTTATTGCAGTTATTTCGTATCTTATACTTTTGCTTCAATTTATTTTATCACATCGATTATCTCGAGGATATCGAGGAAATAATTATTGTATAAACAGTTTAAAAAAAGTAATTAAAAAACATGTTTGGAACCTACAACCTATTGTACCGTTTCTAAAATTGCATTCGACGTATTTTTATTGACTGCGTCTTAGACCACTCGGCTAATGGGGCGAGTGTTGGGAGCGTTACGCTTTGTATTAAACAAGGATTATTATATATGTCCACTGTTTACATGCAACGCCAATGTAAACACGCCAATGTAAACATTGCCAAATTGTCCAACAATATTGACCTGGCACTCTTGCATTTGACCCCGTACTCGTTAAATTTCGTATGTGTTACGATCTACTTCGAATCGGTAGTCCGGCATCTACACACATCACTGACATGTAAATTGGATAAATATATCTATCGGTGTTTTCGCTGATACCCGTGTTTATCCAATGACCTTTACGAAAATTAATGAAGTACCAGGACAATATTGTTGGACAATACCTCTGTCCAATAATAATTCATATCATTTCTTACTTAAGCTCCATGGTGTGATGTAGGTATCTTCCTGGTTTCAACCAGTACTTTTAAGTAGAAGACTGCAACTAATTTATCCTACCTACACAGATAACAAATAACAACAGCAAAGTTTCGAACTTTAATAAAGCACTTAATGAATCAAACAATATTAAAATAAACTACTGTATTATTCGACAACGGTAATTTGGCAATGTTTACATTGGCGTATTTACACTGACCATACATGTAAACAATGAAATAATATTTTAATCGTTGTTTAATACAAAGCGTGAAACTCCCAATACTTGTCCCATTAGCCGAGTAGTCTAAGACGCAGTCATTTACACACTTTAAAATGTAGCAACGCTGTTATAGGTTGTAGGATCGTTCGAAACATGTTTTTATTTACATTATTAAAATATTTGTTGCACAATAATTATTTCCGCAATAAAATTAACTCAAGCAAGATACATCTAATACTTTGAAATGACTGCAGTAAAACTTTAAAAAATATTTTAAAAATTCTTAAAAAGCCGTGTTTAGTGTGAATCGAACCCGTGTCGGAAAAAGTTAGGTTTTTGGCAGCCAGACGCGTTAACCACTGAGCTATCAGGACGATGTGATATAAAAAGGCAAAAATTATAGTACTTTTAACGCGTAAATTTGCCTTAATCCGTGTTAACATTCTATAAATAATCGCCAATTTAGCTTTTTCGACCTATAGTTTACTTTGAAACAAACAATAAAACAAAAACTGTAAAAGTGCACCACAACAAATTAAGCTATACAATAAGTTAATAAAAATGTTCATTAAGTCAAATTCCGGCAACCAAAAATCGTCCACTAACAATAAATCCAGACTGTAAGGATTTACGAAAGCACTTCTCTGTTCAGATAATAACGAGAATTGTTACTTCTTTTTGACAGAATACTAACACCAATGATTATTGTTTACAATTTTAATTAAAATATGCACACGCATAATTAATTTCGCATCTTTAGTGCAGATTTTTTTTTAAACACCGGTATTGTTCACCAGAATCGCCGATAATTGACGGTAACGGGTCACCCAAACTGCCATTTTCTGTTTATTGGAGGCCAATATATTGACTCGTTGCCATCCCTACTAATAACTGTACCACAAAAAACTTATTAACATTTTTTATGTCGGCTAACAAATATTTATTCTGGCGACACATCCGACTCGCGGAGTTCTAGTTAAAATTACAATATATTTAGAGGCTGCTACTTGTACCCATAGTGTTTTTTTTTTTCAACGTTTTCTGTTTGTGAGACCGAAAAGTAAGCTCATTTTAAATATTTTATTAAATGATATTTTTAGTAAATGGAAAACAAAACTCTCATATTGTGTTATGATGCAAAAGGTTATTAATACAAATGCCGTCGTACATGTACCTGTGACTGGTTTATTACATTAGCTATTTATTGTGGCGGTGGATGAACTTTCACTCACAAATATAATGTGAAAAACAGAAATAAATTACTAACTATAACTACTTTAACATTTTTTTCGACTGGGACTAGAGGTAATCTGTCAAAAAAATGCTTTTTAAGAGAATTACAGTGCACTTTATCTATTCGGTCCAGAAGTTACTAAGCAATAACAATAAGCAAAAAAAACTACATAAAACGAGTGGGTTTCGATATAAATATGTGCACGACATTTTAAAAGTTACTTGGTATAGCTACCCTGTGCATGCCTGACGAGAAATAAATGAACATGTGTCCAGTAATTTGAAAATGAAGATGGATTTGAAGTTAAATGTGCAAACTAGTATTATATTAAGATTTAATTTACAAATCGAAGAAAATTAAAGAAAACACCATTTTTAACGACCACTTTTTGGTCATATAATTATTTTCATTACAAAAAATTCTCCTCGAGTTACTTTTAAATTAATAGTTTCGAAGAAAATGGCTTTAACAAAAACACAATGTGTACATTATAAAGCTTTTAATTAGTGAAAATAATTAATGCATCAAGAAATTGTTTACCATCTTCTAATATTCATCAACTTCCAAATTGACCAGGGCCGAAGATCAAAAAACTAACTTAAAGATTGGAGATCAGTCTCAAATCTCAAGCATCTTATTGGCTGAAATAGTGACCAGTCGCCGTTTCAACCATTCAATTCTTGAGCTTTCAGACTGGACTCCATATTTAGTTTTATGATCTTGCGCATAAAACAGCTAACCCAACTAGGACTACAATAAATGAATGTTGTAATGAATACTGACTGTTTAAAAACATCGCTTATCTGCTCAGTCAGTAAGCATCGACTGTGGAAACTTCAACTCGGCAACTAAATCATTATTTCTACACGTCTTGAATAAAAAATAAATTTTGTCTGTTAAAATATGATAATTTACATACATGTAAATGTATTTTGCTGGCACACGTCTTCTTCATATGTAAAAAAAATCAGCCATTCAACTATTTGTGCTTGCTTTAAAGCAACAGCATTGAACAATTATATTCAAAACTGGTTTGTCGGATACAATCAACGTGACATTGGTAGACAGTAAATTGACAAATCCTTGTCTTCCATTGGTAAAACAGTAAATGTAAACACGAAAATGGATATAATCTTTTGATGACCGACTAGCTTTTTGGAAAGCTAAAACTTGTAGGAATTGATTTGTATGTCCCCGCAAACCTGTAGGCATATCGAGTTGCACTCGTCCGTACGTAAGTAAATCTTTACGTATATCTCCAAATCTTATGGTATAGTATTATCAAGTATTTAAAACTTGCACATATGATCTAGCAGGACGTGTAGATGGACGTAAAGAAAAGTCTGTATATTGCGACCATTTTACCAGAACTATGGTTCTTTGTTAATTTCAGTAATAAAGTTTTGTGGCATCAACTCCTGATTTTTTTGTTGCTGATTTCTTTCAAATTTGCACAGATGATTAAACAGGACATGTAGATGGTTGTAAAAGAATTTGTCTTGCAACCATTTCACCAGAGTTATGACCCTTGTTTTATTTTAGTAACACACTTACTACTCATTTACTGGTCATGATAAACACATGTTTTTAATACTCGATATGCAATTATGTTACGAATCTGCAAGAATGGGGAAATCAGTGTCAAGAGTACGCAATCTAGTATTTCACTAAATTCTAATTAGATACACCAGACTTTAATTTCATTTAAAATTTATAAAGCAATGGTGACACACTTCATTGTTAATACCTAATTTTATTTCGGCGACATATGTGTAATTGATCTGCGCAGGTTTTCTGGAAGGAGAATAGCGAAGAAACGAATTATCGAAGCTTCTTAATATTTATTTTCGCTTTTCGACATTCGAGAAAAATACGCGAAGACACTTTTAAAGAGGGCGAAAAATGTTGAAATCTGCGACACGAAATGTAATTTATATAAAAGTTCTTAAATTTCTTTAATTCGCATTCAGGATTGCGTTACTTCGTTTATCCGCCTGAAGGTCGATAGGCGAACACGTGCTTTCGTATCTTCGAAGTTTCGCCCCGCCGTCACGAACAAAAATTAAATAAGCATGATTTCGACGTGTTTCGTGTTTTAGTAACTTCGACATTTCGCCTCGCAGATACGAACGCACGAAATGGCATAAATCAAACACCATATGTATCAGCTACGTAACGAGTATGGTCACGAGTGTTCACAATATAATAATAATAATAGGGCTGTTTTTCGAAGAACTCTAACTTTATTAAAATAAAAATGACTAAGTGTAAAATGAATACATGTATAAAAAAATAAACGTTGTAAAAATGTAATTTTACTTAGCAAATATAAATAAGTTTTATCACTACAACTACACACTACAAAGTTTTAAAAGAAAAAAAAACACACACCCGATAGTAATTAGTTTTCACAAGATGATTTAGTTTATTTATTCATAATAGCTCGACAGAAGACACATTGTGTCGGTGGTGAAATAAAACTCCGCGATAGAAAAGTTAACGTTACATGTAGCTGCCTGCGTACTTGTACATGTATTCACAAACAAAATAAAAAAAATACAAAAAATAAAAATACAAAAGTAATTTCATGGGCCCACCCTAAATTTACAAAACATCAAAATTAAATATCAGATACTATATAAAAGCACTAGTCTTATTTTTGTAAAATTTTATCAAAAACATTAGGAAAAATCTAATAAAATCGGCATGATGAAAGTGTTCGGAATGCTAGTTGAGAAGTCGTTGCAGCCTGTGTGTCTTAAGGGTAACAATTTATCTGTACGTAAAGCATGAAAAGACCTAAATTCAACAACTGAACAAGTATATAATGGTTTCTACATCAAAAAGCAACCAAACAATCTTAAAGAAAAAAAATATGTCATTGTGTTTTTCTTTTATTGGTATTGTTGTTTTTTGTTATTGTTTTTTTTAGAATTTAGAAATGGGTGGTTGTACCTCTGATTGTTGCAAAAAAGAGGAAGATGAAAAGGAAAAGCTTAATCCAGGTCAACCACAGAAACGTAAAGGTCAGCGCATATGTTACGATATGTCGATGTAGCATTTGGTAGTTATAGTCCCGAATAGTTGAGAAAATATGTGAATTTAAATTACATCCGGTTGACCCTCTGACTGTCTAGACATTTACATACACTTATTTTTTACATATGCATGCATGTAAAAGAATGACATATACACATCCATTAGCATCGTGCTTCCTCCTTTTGTTTCATTTTTGGAGTTTTTATGCACACTAGTGCTATAGAAATAGGCACACACCATGAGTCAGCTGGATCTTTCTATACATTGAATTAAAGATATATTAAGTAAATGGGAGATAATTAAATTCAAACGACTTACTTTCGAATTAAGGGATCCTTGAATGGATTTATGTTCGTGGAAGTAAGATACATGTAGGTGAGATAAGTACCCAACGAACAAACCTTCAGACATAAAGGAATAAATCTAGGCCAGACACGGCGATATCATCTAGACAAGAGTGCTGTACAGGGTAATAGATGTGCCTTCCAAGTTCTCAATAGAGAATTTCCGGCAACGCCTATAAACGATGACTATCCACAAATGACCCTCTAATTGCCTAGACAGTTTACATACACATTCTTTACATATGCAAACATGTTTTCGCTACAGCTTTTGCCCCCACTGCTTTTTTGAATGTAAGAAGTTTTTACTGATGTCAGACAAAACTGTTCCATTAAATTAGAATAAGACATCGTTTTGTTACAACACCTACCGACAAATGCGTTATATGTAGACAAATCAAAACAAAAGATTATCACCATCTTTTATCCAAGCCCTTTGTACCCGATTTTGTTGGTTTCCATGACATGTTCTCCTTATCAAACATCATATCGGATATATGTATATAGTTTCAGAAGCTCAGAAGTTCTCAGAAAACCTGCAAAAGAGACCAAAGCAAACAAACTATCCACTGATATTTCGATTTGTCTCCTCATAGAGGCGTTTATATAATTCTGACAAATAGTAGCTGTCGCTGGTTGTTGTTTGCATTAACGTGAATCCTTATCCCTGTTACCAACACCTTTTGCAACAGTTAGAATTCGTTGGTGATTTTAGATCATAATAATAAATAATGGTATCATTTAATATTTAAAAGGCGGCGATGACTAAACTTAAACTGCTTGCTCTTTGAATGACTGAACACAGATATAACGAAGGTTTTGCTGGCAAAATATCCCCTTTTTAAAAACCATTACAAAAAGCCCATTTCCTCCAACGTTTAGTTTTTAACTTGTAGTCTGAGCTTCGGATTTCTGCAATAGTTCCGGAAGAAGATCCACCTTGCTCATCAATACCACAGGTAGTTCATCAGTTTCCCATTTATGAGCCTGAAAATATCGACATAAACAAACAACAGAAATCATGACTGAAGACGGTCTTCAAGAAAGCATTCTTTATCATGAAATAGCTGAATTGAATTGGACGAATGAAAACCTTAAGTTATTTCGTCAAAGTTAGCATCTTTATCAAACTTCGTGTAGCTTAACGTATCATTCATAGAGCATATAAATGTTAAATGTCATGAAAAAGCAAAATTCATAAAAATGTAATGATTTCTTACATAGAAACAATTTTTGGAAGTCTTCCTATGCGTTTACTGTTGTCAACAATTTCTGCCACAGGAGGACAGTCCGTAAGAAATTTCTCACTTAGCAATGGAAGACTTGTACAATAGTAACATTCTCCAAGTGACAACAAACTATCATTTTTCATCCATCATGTCCATGTTTGTTTACACATTTCTAAAAATTCTATCCATGATATACAAAATAATATAGCATAACTTTTAATGATTTTAAATCACATGCCTTTTAAAGTGAAGGTAAAAATAGTACTTAAGGGCTCACTACACTCCTCACAAGCACGTTTATCGTTAAAAAGAAAAAGTATCAAAATCTCAAAAAATGGCAAATTCCGTTCAATGAAACTTTGCACTAATGAATGTTACAAATGTTTCTTTATTTTGCATAAAGTAAGACATGTAAGAAACGTTAAAAAAAGGCTAGACCTAAAAATTCCTTAAAATTCTATTTACATAAATTAACAAAAAACTAAGCAATACAAAACATAATTTTACACGCGAGTGTAATGATACTGACAAGAAAATGTTGTGTAGTTTGTAAAGAACTTTTAACAACTAAAAGAGAAATCAGTGTGTGTCATCCGTTTACGCGACCAGGAAGCGACCAGGATATTAAAGGTCAAACACACTTTTACTAATGTCTCGTAAAGTTTGCATATGTAAGTCACGAGGACACAAGAAATTGTTGTCAGTATTATATTACTCATGTTGGCATTTAAAATGAAGCTTTGTGTTGTTTAGTTTTTGTGAATAATTTTTTTTGTAAATAGAAGTTCACCTGAAACCCGTTTAAACCGGAACCCCTTTAATCCGGAAACCCCTTTAAACGGGACAAATCGTTGAGTCCCGAACTTTTTACTTTATAAATCACCCCTTTAATCCGGAAACCCCTTTATTCGGGAAACCAGACAAGAATTATCGCCCAATTTTATTTGTCCAAAATGATTATAAAACACCCCTTTATACCGGACAAGATTAAAGTCTTAATACAATTTTTCATGATAAAATGGAAATTGGCCCATTAAGGAATAAAAATTTCATTTAAAAAATTCATGTACACAGTAAATGACGTTGACAAATATTATTTTCATAGAAAGTAGATTTATTTACACCTGTATGAATTTCTGTATGGCAAGGGCATGTCGTGATTGGTCATAATTGCTGTGACAACAAACTGAGGTTTATTGAATGTCTTTTCACAACTTTTTAAATTACGACATGTGTGACATTTGGCAATAGGCTAGTGTATTTGTTTAAAAGGGGTCTCCTTCAATACTCAATTAATATAAATCAGTTGTGTAGAAATAAAATATGATTTGGTTTGTTTTTATTTTTAATTATTAAATATCATGGGGCGAAAGTGTGCTGATCATTACTTTTGTTAGTTAAAAACTGAAAGCTGAAAAGATTATTAATTATTATTACTTCAATCAATTCAGTTCTGTATAAAATATACATCCAAACGTCCATATTTGAAAAAAAAGTTGAAATCTTGTCCAGTTTTCAAAACCCCTTTAGTCCGGAAACCCCTTTAAACCGGAAATTTTATTTGGTCCCGACCTCGTCCGGTTTAAAGGGGTTTCAGTGTTTATGGAATTTGTAGATCTCGCTATTTTTTTTACTGTTCTAACGTGTTTTATCATATGCAAAAAAGGTGCATTAGTAACATTTATTTGTGCAAAGTTTCATTTAACGGCATTTTGCCGTTATTGAGATTTTGATAATTTTCTTTTTATCGATATACGTGCTTGGGAGGAGTGTGGTAAGCCCTTAACACATTAATATTTGTGACTGAATGACTTTGTTTTCTTATTAAAAAGGTTTTAAAAAGACAAAAGCAATTACATAATTAGTGTCAATTAATAAGTAAAATGTCAGAGTTTAGATTTACATGTTTGTTTATATAAGAATGCAAGAATTTATTATACAAATAAATACTAATGTTGAGGTCGATATGTAGTTTTGCGGACCTGGGTAGTGTGATATCGACCGAGGACGAAGTCCGAGGTCGATATCACACTACCCAGGTCCGCAAAACTACATATCGACCTCAACATTAGTATTTACTTGTTATATCATATACCCTATGAATTTAAAGCATTCTGATTGATGATGATGATTGATGATGATGATTGATGATGATGATTGATGATGATGATTGATGATGATGATGATGATTGATGATGATGATTGATGATGATGATTGATGATGATGATGATGATGATTGATGATGATTGATGATGATGATGATTGATGATGGTGAT
Organism: Corbicula japonica; assembly: GCA_038501625.1. Classification (NCBI taxonomy): domain Eukaryota; kingdom Metazoa; phylum Mollusca; class Bivalvia; order Venerida; family Cyrenidae; genus Corbicula; species Corbicula japonica. The sequence continues at coordinate 1,436,020 of JAZAYU010000055.1, forward strand.
GATTGATGATGATAATGGATGATGATGATGATGATGACGATGATGAGGGATGATGATGATGATTGATGATGATGATTGATGATTGATAAATGATGATAATGATGAATGATGATGATGATTGATGATGATGAATGATGATGATGATTGATGATGAATGATGATGATGATGAATGATGATGATGAATGATGATGATGATGATGAATGATGATGATGAATGATGATGAATGATGTTGATGAATGATGATGATGAATGATGATGATGAATGATGATGATGGATGATGATGATGGATGATGATGATGGATGAGGATGATGGATGATGCTGGATGATGATGATGATGGATGATGATGATGATGATAGCAAAGGTAGTTATTAATTCCCGGGGTAGTTATCACTTTTTTCGGACTCGCAAGTACGGAGCTCTCGAACAATCAGATTGCTTTAAATTCATAGGGTATATGATATTCTAAATGAATAATCATTGTTTTATTTCCTGGAAAAGTGTACTTTTTCTAAATTAAATATCACGTGAAAATTCTAGTAGATTTCAGTAAACTAATATCTATTTTCAGTATTCCTTACATACAATGTAATAATTACATGTAGTTGCAAAAGTCTTCAAAAACGAATATGTTTTAAAATATTGTTATTTTTTTTAGAAACTCTATCGGTTATTTTGCACAACATCATCTAGATGTTACTGCGGTCATGCTCACAACCTTATAATTTTTTTACATTATGTAACCAATCTGGTTTTTACAAAAACTCGTATAGTTGAGCGAATAATACTCCGCAAGTCCCAAAACTGAACTAAACAGTATCGCTTATTTTATAAATCGTGAAACGACGGTTATTTTAAAGCATGTTGAATCGCACAATTAATCAAGTACAGCATTTGTTACATTTGCAATCAGTGTTGACCCAGATCAGGCTGCACATCAGTTCATATTGTCCGTGCAGATCATATTAAGTCATGTCAAAATTATTGCATTTACATGACAAATGAAACAGATCATAATATTATTATAAGTCACAATTACTTAAGTTCTATATAGTAATGCCTTTAACAAACTTCACATCTTAGTGTCCTCTATTCAGCATGTTATATTTATAAGGATTATATAGTCCATTAGAACCTCGAGATGAACTTAACACTAACTTACAGTTTGTCAATGTATCTAAATGTTGAGAGATTTGCTAAAATAATTGAGCTATTTCATTATCGAAATATTTGAACACAATTATATTGTGCTTACTGATATTCGATGACTTGTGCATTGTAATTGTATATTTGAAAAATTTAATTTAAATTGCTTTGTCATTACCGCAGCACGCAAATATAAACTAATGATTAGCCTATTTGATAAAATACCAAATGTTAACATAAAGTTTATTACAATCAGACCACTGCAACATATAAAATCGTAAAAAAACAGTAACGACTGCATACTGGTTACATATATTTGAAAGGAGGTCCACTTTTGCATTTACGATTTCCTTTAAGAATTATTTACCGAATTGAAATGGGGATTATATATGATTTGAGTTAAATGGACACAGGCAATCGTTTTTATAATAATTATAGCAGTAAATTACACAATGTACATGTACTTGTTGTTTTTGAAAATATTCGTTGGTTCGTGGGTTTGTGTTCGTAGGTTTGATCAATTGATGCTTTATTTTCATCTGGAACAGAGTAACTCTTTAATATTAAAAAAACGTATTGTGGCTTAAAATACACAACTAATGACCAAGTGTGGTATTGAAAAATCAAGAACTATCAAATGGAAAACAATCATGGCTGTTCCGTCACCTATTTGTTTAACGTCTTTTGGTGTCTTTATTTCAATTTTATTTGAAAAGCAACAAAAATCCAAATGGCTTATGTTTAAAGTACTATCAAAACTAGATTCGGTTGTTCCAATAATTTGCTTTCCTGATGGTGGATTCAAAATATTATGTCTATAAAATCAAATGAAATCAGAAAATTACAAAAAAAACAACGTAAATCAACATCTACATGTAACAATAAAGTTCCGCTTGGTTTCTTGTGTTACTGGAATGTGAGTTTCGCTATTTAATTGAACGGGATTTTAATTAAAATAACTAAATCTTTCCAGCGAAAAAAAAACTACAGAAAAATTACAGACCTCTACCAAAAAAGTTTTTAGTTCAAAATATTTAACGTATCGACCGAATAATGCTAATGTTACGGAATTGTAAGTCACAGCATTCATTATAAATTTGCGTCTTATTGGTCCGCGACTCGTTTTGAAAAAAAAGCGTTTAGATAAAAATCAGACAACTTTTTCGAAAGGAGCATTGCGAAAATCGTCATTTTACTATTGTTTTTTTTTTTTGAAAAAAATTTTAACAAGTTATTTAATACTGAATAAAAATCAGATAATTCCAAATATGTCCATAAAAATTATTTCGAATAGACATACTTTAAAGCTCCACGTAACAATGTAACGATGGTTAATTTTAAGTTCTCAGCAGGGAAACTTGTCCTCCGAAAGACACTAGAAATTGCAGGAATGAGCATTGTTTTCTTTTTTCATTTACCTGTATGTCAAATTATACCTATGTGTCAAACCATTCCGACTGCGGCTTGGGTGATAAACAACATGAACAGCAATAATTCATCACATACTATGTAAAAAAACATAATAACTATAGAATAGAATATACATCTATCAAAAATATTTCTACTTTTATACAATGTCATCCCAATATAAAATGAAATAAATCTAGCTGGGAGCGAACTTCAGGTTTAGATTTATAGCCGTATTTAAACAATATTTCAGATGTATCATTTATGGATCCGTTGCCGTCGAGAGCCACTGAAATGGTGTTCAATGAACTAAAAACCAAACTTACAAACTTTAACCTAACTCATCAAGATGTACAAGACTACAACGGACAAAATACAGCTGTCGTTATATGCGACATCTATTCTAGAACTCAAGAAGACTTAAAAAATGTCGTGAAAAAATTAAAACGTAAGTAAAATATACGTTATAATGTACTGTTTGTTAAAATTTAAATGATGTTTGTATTTTAAATATTTAGTAATGTTGGGTACCATAGCTTATATTTTGGAAAGCTTTTTCTCATACAATATAAACATAATATAACAGAAATATAATTCTTTTCGTCACTGATTATGTTTGTAAACGGCATAACCATATGATAGTGAAATAAACAGGTTAAAGAACTAACATTTTAGTAATTTCACATCAACAATAGTTTTATATTTTTAATTGTCCTATTATTTAAAATTAGTTTTGTTCTGTTGCTTCTATGAGTTAGTAAAATAAATAATCCGTACTTTACCTGTGTATGATCGTCCACTTAGTACTAATGGCGTTTTTTTGTATAGCTTTATGAATTCAACAAGATGTTGATTATTTCCAAAACTTAAATACGTGTTCGAGTAAGGTCGCAATATTTTAATATAAAATGGTATCCGTACAGGAATTAACTTGTTCATACTTTCAGAATAATTTTGATTAATCAATTTGAAATGAGAAAGTTGGTTTTCGTAAATTATTTGAGTTAATATGTCAAACAATGTCACTTAAACAACTTTTACGTAGAAAGCACCCTTTGTGTCATTTCATTTATTTATGATTCTCTTAAGACGACGTTCCTAAGAAGTGTCCTCGAACATTCTGTCAGTGCTGTTTTAGTTTACGTCCTATTAAGGTCGTCGAGCCAATACATTATTGTTGTTAATAGTGCTTTTAAAGATATATGTTGTCGTTATATTCCGGCGAGTTTTAAGATGGGTGGTTTCAATATCCAATCCAATAGAGAAAAGTAGTTGTTTTATCATCCCCAAAGGATATACTTTCTGAAAATTAATTTTTGCCTTCGACGTTCTCTGTAAAACTACTGTCACACTAGGACGGCGTTCCCGCGGCGTTCTCAAAATATTCCGAAACACCGCAAAACGCTGTGGGAACGCCGTAGGAACGCCGTAGCATCGCCATAAAACGCTGTGTCATCGCCTAGAACGTCGAGTGACGGCGTTTGTGTTTTGTTGCAAATTACAATCGCCGTGAGATCGCCATTGTTGTGAAAACGCTTTAAGAACGCCGTGCAATCGCTGTAGGAACGCTGTACGATCGTCCAGAGCGCAGCGAGAACGCCGTGAGCACGCCGTGAGGTCGCCACGTTTGTTGACGCAGATTGTATGTATAAATGGGTACCTGTGAGGAATATAAACCAATGCTCTGTGGCTGCCTTTGGCGCCGACTGTTAACGGGCGACTTATATCCAGTGATCAGAGGAAAATGTAAAAGTCGTGTGAAAATGTTCATTGATACCAGACTATAAACTAGGGATGTCAACGGATACCTTTTTCGCTATCCGGATATCCGTATATACTATCCGAATACTATCCGGATAACCGTATAGATCGGCGACTTTGTCTTCTACGTGATGACGTCAATATTCCCGCCTTTTTTGACGCATAGAATTGAACTTCGAATCTACGAAAGCTTGTCAAAAGATTCTTGAAGGAATAATTATTTTGATGAGTGTTTTGTTTCTGCCAAGTGTCGCCGCAGATAATAAGCACTTTGTTACGATTGATCGATAGTCTTATTGATTTAATTTTAACTCTTGAAATATGTTCACGCGATTTGACCAGGGCGATGGTAGGCCTAATTCGCGACGAAAAATTAGTGAACTCTTGTTGATTTCTGTTTATGCAATTAAATTATTAAACTCGTTTTTTCTTCTAATGCATACGACTGTTGCATTAAATTTTCAAGTTTTTTTTTCTGTCTATATGATTTTCTGCAAACGGTCGTACTTTTAATAATATTTTGTACCCTTCGCACATCTAGATAGGATTTTCGATCTTTGCTGTGACATTGAGATTTATCTGGTACGTTCCAGAGACTATACATGTATTTACCAAATTACACAAATTAAAAATGAACAACAAATGCACAATATTTCATAATTAACACATTATTATATCCTTCGCCGTTATCAACTTTGTTTGATCTAAATTACATCAACTATTCTATCTGCAAAATAACAATCAAGATATTTGAAAATGAACGTGACAGCATTACGGGGACTTTGGTATACTTAATTGACAATAATTGACAGCGCTAATTGGCAGAAAATCACATAACCAATAGAACTTGCGGATTATTATAATTGGCAAACAATGGCCCTGACCACCTGGATGATTGCAACGAGGATACAGTTTTCGCACCTCTAATCTATTAAACAAACACCGCGTTGTGGCAGTTTAATGACGATCAATATACGGTTTCAAATTATCTTATTATGACATCTGAACAGGTGTACACAAGCATTAATTGACGCATTTTTTTCTGTTTAACATGATTTTTTACGTACTTTTACGAATATTCGGATACGAAATTAGTATCCGGATACTGACTTAGTATCCGGATATCCGGATATTCGGATATTCGTTGACATCCCTACTATAAACCCATACCTTTACCTTTTACCTTTTAAATAAAATTACGTCACTTTATTAAATACCTGTGTTTTTTATTTATAATTATAATAAGTAAAAGATGAAATTGATTTCCTTTTTACATACTTTGTTGTACCCTTTTCCCTTTTCCAACTTTCTTCGGTTCAAGAATGAAATATTTTGAGCCTAGACAAGCTTTGAACGCGCCAGGAGATCATTATACCAACGCCTTGAGCGCAGTAGGAACGCCGTGAAGACGTAGTGCATCGCCTTCAACGTAGTAAGAACGCCGCGTGATCGCCGTCTAATCGTGACCAAACGCTGTGATGTCGCCACAAGCTCGCCGTGCAAGCACCGCGGCATCGCCATGAACGCCGTGAAAACTTCGTAAAAACGCCAACAGGTGGCGTTTTCATAAAAAAATGTAAAATCGACGGCGATCTGATGGCGTTTTGAGAAAAAGTCAGAACGCCACAGAAACGCCGTAGAAACGCCATAAGTGTGACACTAGCTTAATATAGAGTGTTTATATTCTCCGACCGCCTGTCAAAATTCTATCGGGTTCGGTTCCGCCTATTGCTGTCTCTTTAAAGGCTCACCCATGCTGAACATGTGTTGTTATTATTCTGAAAATACGCATTGAAGGTTGCATATTCACCGCCGTATGCATACCATCTTTTGGGGTGAATTGAAATTATACTGTTTATACTGTTAACTGGTATAAGAATTGAATTGTGTTTAACCCGGGCTAGGCAGAATGGGCAGTACATTTAATGCTTATGAACAGACTCTACCAAAGTGAGCCAGCAATACTTTCATATTTGTCGTGTTCGTGGCTTATAAAGTTCCATTTTCATTAAGTTTCGGAATTTCTTTTCTTGTTTGGTGATTTTGTCAATTGTTATTTCTGACCAACAAAACGTATCAATGAATGAAAAATAAAGTTCCGTTTGGTTTCTTGTTAGTTGGTAAATTTCTTATTATTCGTGTGAGTCTACAGTGATTCATGACTTTTTATCGAGCAGTACGAGGGATGATAAAAAATAACATAGACTTTTGTTATAATTTTTAAACCATTCAAAATACCACTGTGACAAATAAAATTGCACAAGCTTAAAGGCTTACCACACTCCCCAAATCCTGTTCATCAATAAAAAGAAAATTATCAAAATCTCAATAACGGCAAATGCCGTCAAAGACAATTTGAACTAATGTATGTTATTAATGAATCTTTATTTTGCAGACGGTAAGACACGTTAGACATGTTAGAACAGTAAAGAAAATAACGAGATCTAAAAATTCCCTCAACTTCTTTTTACATAAATTCACAAAAACTAAACAACACATAACATCATTTTAATACCAACATGAGTAATATGATACTGACAAGAATTTATTGTTTCCTCGTGACTTACATATGTAAACCTTACGAGATGTTAGTAAAAGTGTTTTTGACCTTTAATTTCCTGGTCGCGTAAACCGATGACAATCACTGATCTCTCTTTTAGTAGTCGAATGTTTTTTTACAAAGTACACAAAATTTTCTTGTCAGTCCTGGTCCTGGTCGCGTAAACCGATGACAATCACTGATTTCTCTTTTAGTAGTTGAATGTTTTTTACAAAGTACACAAAATTTTCTTGCCAGTAATATTGCAGTCGCGTGGGAATTTAAAATTCTGTTTTGAATCTTTTAGTTTTTGTGAATTTATGTAAATATAATTTTAAGGAATTTTAAGGTCTAGCTTGTTTTCTTTAGGTTAGACTACAGTAATTCATTTCCCATAGACTTCCAGTATAGCTTCATCTCCAATTCTGAATTAGCTATTGGGTCAAGGCCTTAAAATCTTACTTTTGGAAATAAAACTAAACTAGAGACATCATAAAAACACAACAAAAATATAGCGTAACCAGTAAACTTTTTCGCGACATGCACTGGAATACCACCACCCTCAGCTTTGTGCCACTTTCAGTTTCACTTTGTCCAAAATAATACCCATGTTTAAAGATAAAAATTTTCATACATTCAAAATAAAAATGCAAATGTTTTGTTTCAACTTCTTATATACACTGTGCATTTTCACATAACTATTTAACATTTTTTATTCTGCTTTTGCATTTTCAACGAATCACGGAATTACTTTATCTAATGGTCCGCACAACCCCTAGACAAAATTGACTGGTTCCCGAGTCACCTGAATTACTGTAGTGTAACCTGCAAAATAAAGATACAGTAGTAACATTCATTTGTGCAAAGTTTCATTGAACGGCATTTTGCCATTATTGAGATTTTGATAACTTTCTTTTTATCGATGAACAGGATTGAGAGGAGTGCGGCAAGCCGTTAATCGGAATATGGCCAGCAGGTTCTTACAAATACAACATCACGCAAAAAACTATCATGAAGGATTCAAATTATACACTAATCGCCATCTGGCGTCCGACAAATAAGTTCTCTCAACGTCAATGGCGTTTAATAACGGACGCAATATTGGCGAAGCGGCGTATGTTAATACTTTTTACAAATTAGATCCCATCACAGGAATGTGATGACGGTGAACCCACTGATCGAATAAAACACTATTTATTGTTGGTCGAAGTCTGGTCAGTGTTATGAGGCGATAAAGAAATTGGTCCTCGTCGCGCTCTTACCGCTGAAGAAACGCCCGGTAACCCACCACTTTGTACCGTGGTCCTTTAACAACGGACCTGAACATGAAAACAAAATTTAATTCATTACATACTTAGCAAGAAAACTTTCTCGATCTAAATCTGTCCATTGAAAATGGTTATGTCATTACTAAAATTTATGATAAAAGAGATGATTTTAATTTTAATATAGTAAATTTTCCGTTTTTAGACGGCGATGTTCCCCGTGCAACATCTTATGGGGTTTATATCTCACAGCTTGTTCGCTTTTCAAGAGCTTGCAACAATGTTAATGATTTCAATGAACGTTATCTTTGCATTACAGAAAAAACTTTTAAAACAAGGTTATCGATATCACAAATTAAGGAAAACCTTTTGCAAAGTTTATCGCCGATACCCAGATTTAATTCATAAATACAAATGCAGTTTAAAATCACTTTTGCAACAAGGTATTTCACAGCGAGTTTTTTATGGAGATTTAATTTATAAACTTAAAAAGATAAAAAGGCAGTGTTAATTTCTCCCGGTTATTCGTAAAAACCATCTGAAAATTTAAAAAGAAAGGTTACCAACATGATATTATACCCGTTCTGCAGGCCTGGTGATTAACCCTTTTACAGTTGATCATTATGCTTACCTCTTTGGTTGCACGACGGTGGCAGGGATTTAAGAGTTTATGAAGGTTATTGGGGAAATCGTTTCTTAAAAGAACCTAGAAGCTCGATTTGTTTCTTTTATCCCTGTCATCGTGTTCTTGTTGATTTTACTCCAGGAGCTCTGGTCTCGGTAAGATCATTGAGTACCCCATTCGGCTTTGCAATGCTCTTAGCTTCTTGTGTTTTATATGTTTGTGTGCTTTTGCATGCAACATTGTTAAACAGATAAGTGGGTTGGAGTCTTTTCACCAAGACAACTTGTACTTGTTTTGTGATATGAGAACCTGTTGGGGCAAGTGTGAGGTTGGTGCACCCTAGAACCTGGTTTAAACCCCCAGTGGCAATTTGATTGCCACTGACCGTTCCAAGGCGGTTACCCCTCGGGTTCTCATTTTTGTTTATTGTTAGTGGTGTCTTTTTTTAAACTGATTATTTTATTAACCATGCTCTCTCCCCCTCTCTTCTTCTTGACTGTGTGGGGAGGCTGTTTTTTCTGAATGTGGCGATTCCTGATATGCATATTTCACCTTCATATACTATAACAAGTCTATACAGTGTAGATTAAGTGTACGTAGCACTATAATACTGGAGCGTAATTAAAATAACACGCGTATTTATTCGTATTTGATAATTTTAATTACTTTTGAATGATATAAATACAAAACATACTTTGAAAAAGAAATTCGTAAATGCAACATTAACATACCTTTGACATATGTAACCTGTTCGTCAATATGCGTTGCATGGTTCGGTGTGCAGTAAGGAATAGCTCGAAAAGTGCCCCGATAGGAATACTTCTGTCCGCTTCAATTGCCTCTCGGCTTGACGTCACCGCCGTCATGCCTGATCTTTTCGTTCTCAATCATTTTAGCGTTCCTGGAGGTGAATTTCCAAAATCGTGATAGAATATAGGAACAGTGCGTACATGTATTTCCTGGCGATCTGACGAAACAGTTTTTACGTATTTACGTTGGTGATAGCACGCTTGAATATTGACTGTTTTCAAAACGCTAGGTCCGAATTTCGTAAAATGATATAACTTTATTCGTTTACCATTGTATGACATTGCGAAGTCTGGCTCTTTTTCCACCATTAATTGTGTTTATATTTACAGGTATGTTCTTTATAAAGTACAATGACAATGACGTGCGCCGCATGAGTGTAACCATGGTTATTAAAACTAGCGACGCGCTTTTGAAACCAGTTTAGCTCAGTTTATTAATTGTGAACGTGTTTCAAATATAGATGAAATAACAAAAGTCTACTTTGGAGACTTACATTCATAGGTACTTGCAAACGCTCGGTAAGGATCTTTTATATGTAATGAGAGAAATGAAACAAAATTGTGCTTTTGAAATGCAAAATCGTGCGTCGAAGTGAAATGCCGTAAACGTTGAAAGTATTTTTTTTACTGCACAATTATGAAGAAAATATTATTCAGACATTTTGCTACTTTGGAAAAAGCTTATGTTCAACAACGAAATTCAATACATGTATTTGTGTAATTGGATGTTTTTTGTTTTAAAAATTAAAGTTGGCAAATTGAAATGCCAGCGAAAGGCATGCTTATAATACCCATCCTACATTTACTAACTTAGACTTAATTGAAAAGCTGGGGGAAAGTAAGCAAACGTTTTTACTGCTGTGAAGAAATAGATATATGCATTTTGCAAAACGATTATTATCGACATGAATTTATTTTCATTATTTTCAGATTTGATAAAAATGGGGGTTCCATAAGTTCATAAAATGTTAATATTTATCATGGAATTTTACATCTTTTGTATAGTGTCTTCACAGAGTCATCAGATTCATTGAAATTATTAAAAATCTATTAATTCGCAGAGCATTTTCTTCAATTTGTTTTGGTAGTAGAATGAAGGGTCGTTATAAATGGAGAATGGAATCATATAAAAGGATCAATGTTTGACAGAAATTAGAAAAAAAATCGAGTTTGAGTGAGAATCGATTTTTCAGATTCCTTATCCTAAAACTCATGATAAATTGCCAGGGAAGGGTCGGGAGCTACCCAAGAAGGCTTGCTACTTACAAGATGTCGCCAGCTTGAATGCCGCGCTCTATTGCGTGGTTATTTACCTGATATCCTTTTCCGTACCGTTCTGTCCGTTACCGACCGTGCTACCTGTTTCGACCCCTCATTACACTCCCCAACTTTATTTTGAAAGACTTCTGCATATGGAGGGACGACCTGAAAATATAAAATGACAACATGTCGCATCCGCATGGGATATCCTTCGCGAGCAAGAAACCCGCTGTTTCGTCTGGGACTTCTTGAATTCTTGACTGTAGGGAGCTTGAAACCCTGCTTGTTACCATCATGGACACTTTGGGACTAGAATCCCCTGCGGAAGTAATTCATCCGGTTCTGTCCTTGGTGTGAACAAGAAGTCCAACCATGATAAGAACCCTCCTTGAACTGGCTTGTATGTGACTTATCAAATTTTGCAAGCAAGAAGCCCAACCATGTTGATAAACCATGGCGTGGTTTCGCACAACTGATGAGGATGAGCAAGAGGCCCGTCCATTTGATTGAACTATTGCTGCCCTTGGTATAGGTATACGCCAAAGTAATCTCCAACACACGTTCCGCAGACAGATTCCGATGTGTGGCAATGACTTCAGCTGCACAGTAGAGCTTAGCAGGTGTTAATACCATGGATCCCTTTGGGGAAAATTATGGTGTGTCTGATTCAAGGAGTAGTCAGCTTTCGTAGATGAAGCATAAAGCTTCTACTTATCCTGGACTGAAAGTACGTCCTGGGGTATTCCTCTAAATACCTCTGGACCACATACTGGTTGCCCGTAAAGCAGAGGAGATGAATTGCTGTCTGGGGCCTAACATGCTTCTTTAAAAGATGAAGAAGAAGCAAGAAAGCTCCTGTACCGCAGTCTCCTGGCAATCCTTTGCAGTGTAATACCAGTACGTGCCTGTCTTCCAACAATGGCAGCACTTTCTCCAGCAGCTCGGCATGATATGCCCAATGTCTCATCGTCTCCGAATGATCTAGTCCCACTGATACGAAGGCCACCACTCGAAGAATTCTCAGTAACCTTCGGAACTGTCGCACTTCGTCATCAATCACTGTGAGACACTGTGGCTTGAGTGTTTTGGAGACGTGGTTAGGCAATTCTAATAAATCTTGCTCTGTAGGATAAGTCCGTGGATCACAGTAGATCGCCACTGCACCTTTTAAGGTTATTTTCTTGTCTGGATCTACTGGTACTTTTGCAGAACTTCATTTAACATGTCCTGTTAGACAAGTGAAGATCACGCCTTGTTCTGTCTAGGTGAAAGTGAGTCGAAGGCTTCTGGATGTACTTTCTTCGAGGTGTTTGCGAAATTTCCACTTCTGCAACTGCTTCCAAGAGTTCCCCTGGAGCCTGAAAAGTTTCCTGCCAATACTGCCTCTCCTCCCCTGTCAAACTTGCAGCTATTAACAATACCCCTTTTCAGTCAACAAGAATACCTGGAGAGTTACATAGTTCCAGAGTTAACTTGACTGGCACTGGCTCTTAGAGGAAGATACACATTTCCCGCATGGCTGCTACCTGTATTGGAGTAACCACGGTGCTGTTGGTTTCGCATAAGACCTTCTGGACAATTAGGAACTCTACCAACTCGTCCAGTTCGGCAGGTTAGCTAAGTAACCATCGGGTAGCCTGCTTCAGTGCATTTCGACGATCTCGTAATACCTGTGTGGGTTCGAGCCTCTCGTCGAAACTCGAGGGAATGTAATGGAATGCACGAGCTTTCTAGTAGACATTTAGCTCCGAGCATCCTGGAATCCAGCATCTACTTGCCAAACGTCTTTCTTTTTTCTTTTCCCGACACTGTTCAGCGCGTTGGTGAACTTGGAGAAGAAATTCATCTTTCTTTGTCTTTTTCAAGACATCCTTGGTGATGATTGTTCTCCTTTTCACCAACCAACTTCCTTTTCCTAGATGCTACTTCTGAACTCTCGGCGATTTGCACACGTCTGTCTGCTTCCTTAGAGCAAGAAGTCCCAGGAAGCCTTCCGTGTTTACTGTCTTTCACCTGAACTTCCTGTGCTTTGTCATCTCATTTTGGATGTCGTCTAGATTAAGAACCCTCCCTTGATTGTGATCCAGTTTGTTAAGTGGAGCTTGAAGCCTGCATTCTGTCCGTTCTGGTCTTTGATCTAGTTTCATTAGAGGAGCTAGAAGCCTGCATTCTATCCTTCCTGGGAGATGACTTGCATGGTTTATGCTTAGTAGGGGTTTTAACTCTTGGCGGGGGGATGGGGAGAGGGTCTACGGTAGACATTTTACCCAACCTTGTTGACGTTTTTTGGAGCTTGACGGAATGTAACCTTTTCGATCTTTGGAGAAGAAAGAAGCTGTTCTTCATCAATATTTACATCCAGCTCCAATGTATCCATTTCTTCCTCCTCTTTGGTTCCAGAAGCTTACTGTCTTCATCCTCATTTGGTGGATAAAACCTGATGTCCATGGTTCCAGCAAAGAGGTCGTAGACCTTTTCCTTGGTAGCGGGCCTGGCTGATAGTTGCCAAACGTTCGCATAAATTCATTCTCTGCCCACTACCAGGAAGCCTTCCATTGCCTCTACTGCCTCAGCTGCTTACTCCAACCTAGTCTGCAGTCACATTCGGCTCCTTCTTTGATTCTCCTTTAACTTGGTTTTCACCAGGTTCAGCATGCGAAGCATAGTATTTAACAAGACCAGAGTTTGATCCTGCCCTCCCGTACACCTGGGGCACAAAGCAAGTTCTCTCTCTTAGCAGGTTTTACACGTGTACTTGTCTATGTCAAGTGCTTCTGTCGCTGTGATGTTTACAAAAGATCCATGGTACCATTCATCACAGAAATCAAAATTGGATCATGAACCAAACATTGCACGGTTGTCTACAGATGCAATATACCTCTTTATCCTCTATACCGTGCAAGTTTATGTTGGAATCTGGTGATTTCTGAAACTTGATGATCCAGTCCGGAAGTTTTCTGTCCTTGCATGGCATCATCCTGTCATGGTTGGTAACGAACACAGCGTTGCGCAACTTAACTAGATAAAGGTATGGTGACATCTTTCTGATGATGATTGCTGGACCTTTCCATGGCGAAGTAGGCTTGCGCGACTTTCCCTTAAATATTGCTGTATCAGGAAGATACACTACATCTTTTTCTGCATATGGTGTCATACTTCTTATCATGAACACTTGGGAATATGAGATGCGCTGGCGTGTTGACCTCCCTTCCCAACATCAGCATATTCGGTGTGAAACCAGTACTTCTGTTGACTGATGCTCGGATTGCTCCTGCAATTTGTTGCACATGTTGGTCCCATTTATTCTGAGATTTGCCCAAGAAACATCTCACAGCATCCAAGAGAATTCTGTTGAAACGTTCGACCTTTATATTTGCAGAGGGTCAATAAGGGGTGTTTCTAGCTTTATGGATCTGTAGCGCCTTGCACAATGCTTCGAAACGTTTGCTTTCGAAACTGCGCCCTTGATCGAAAAACAACTGGAAGGGACACCCAAATCGAGAGAAAAACCCGATGGCTGCTTTTACAATGACTTCACCTTTCCGGGACGGAAATGAAATACATTCGACCCACTTAGTAAACTGATCCACCATCATCAGACAGTGTCAATTCCCTTTTTATGTCTTGGGCAACGGCCCAATGAAGTCTTTATGTACCCGCTCCATCGGTGCTCCAGCTTGATATTGTGATATTGCAAATGGGGCATGACAGTACATAAGCTTCAACATCCTGGGAGAGCCTTTCCCAAAAGAATTTCTCCTTTAGTTGGGCTTTGGTTCTTGCCACTCCCTGATGACCTGCTTAACGAAAGTGAGAACCCTAGGGTTAACTGCCTTGGAACGGTTAGTGGCAAAACAAATTGCCACTGGGGGTTTAAACCAGGTTCTAGGGTGCACCAACCTCACACTTGCCCCAACAGGTTCTCATATCACAAAACAAGTACAAATAGTCAAGGTGAAATAACTCCAACCCACCCATCGGCTCGAGAATGTTGCATGCAAAAGCACACAAACATATAAAACATAAGAAGCTAATAGCACTGCAAAGCCATAGGGCGGGAACTCAATGGCCTTAACGAGACCAGATAACATGGAGTAAAATCAGACAGAACACGATGACAGGGATAAAAGAAACAAATCGAGCTTCTGGTTCTTTTAAGAAAAGATTTCCCCATAAACCTTCATAAACTTTTGAACTCCTGCCACCGTCGTGTAACCAAAGAGATAAGCATAACGATCAACTGTAGATGAGTTAATCACCAGGCCTGCAGAGCGCTGTAATATATCATGTTGGTAACCTTTCTTTTTAAATTTACAGATGGATTTTACGAATAACCGGGAGAAGTTAACATTGCCTTTTATCTTTTTAAGTTTATCAATTAAATCTCCATAAAAACTGGCTGTGAAATACCTTGTTGCAATAGTGATTTTAATTAAACTGCACCTGTATTTATAAATTACATCTGGGTATCGGCGATAAAACTTACAAAGTTTTTTCTTAATTTGTAATACCGATAACTTTGTTTTGAAAGTTTTTTTCTGTAATGCCAAGATAACGTTCATTAAAATCATTCACATCAGTGCAAGTTCTTGAAAAAGGAACAAGCTGTGTGAAGAAGTTTTGAAGAGAACACCTTCTTCTAATAGGAACAATTCTTTGTTTTCCCAGTAGTATTTGGCTTCTGGACTGGCAAGGAAAACAATTCCCTCGTTGGGTACCTCATATGTTAACATCCAATTGAGTATGATCTCCAAATCACTGTCTTTGGACTGATCTACTTTCAATTCTTCGAAAGTGAATCCTCAACATGACGGTTGGACCAAAGTTGATTTTTGCGCTACATCTATTGTACCGGCACATATTTCACTGTCTCCATTTACAAGAGTAACATCAAAATGCACCTTACGGGCTCCAAGCTCGATACTACATATGGTGACTGCATCTTCCAGGATCTCTGAAAAATCTTCCATTAAAGAATCGAATGGCGATTCTGACGAACTTTCAGGAATTACAGGAATAGACTGTCCGGGAGATAAAATAGACTTACAATCCGGTTTCCTGCATCCAGCTTGTTTTGCGAACTTATCCGACTTTTCAAGGATTGCGCGAGGGATCTGCCCGGTAGATATTGTAGACTGACTAACCGGTCTCCTGCACTCCGATATCTTGTCGGACACGCCTGGCAGAACTGTGCACTGAGCTTCTTCTTCCACCCTTCCTCCTTTGGAGTTTTCTACTATCACCCCTTGGATGGATTGCGCATGCGCATATGTCAGCTGGAAAATTTTTCTCTCTCCTAAATTTCTGCTAATTTTCAACATTTGGTGAAGGTTTTTGTGGTGAGACATGCCCAGAAACATTTCGTTTGACATATTCAATCTTTTATAATTCACCATCATTGAAACTTTCTGCGTACGTTAAGTAAATTTTTGATTTTCCACTCGATCAGCTGTTTTCGCGTCCGGACATCTAAGCCTGTGGTAAACTTCCGGCCTGATGCTTTTGCAAGTAAAACTAGTTTACTACGAAGATTTGTTGGCATTAGAAATACAAACAAGGTAAATTATTCTTCTACGTAAAATTGATTACTGCCAGTGGAGTCAGAGACATGTTTTTACTTGCTGTCATTGTTCTCTTTGGTATCCTTACTGTTCACGAGAAAACCGGGTTCCCCACCCATCTATTCAAACATTGGACGAAATACCAACTAGAAAATTAAACGTCTTCTACGCAGACGCGACAGAGCCTTCAGAAAACAACGTAAAACAAGTAATCATAAAGATAAAAAGAAATTTCTTGACTTAAAACATTTGGCAAAGAAATCAATTAAAATTAGCTATGAAAACTACCTTGAAGATATTTTGGACATAAATTCGGAGACATCTAAACCAAATTCAAAAAAGATCTTTTCACTTTTGAAACACTCTAGACAAGACTCAGGATCTGTTGCCCCCCTGCGCAAGGACAACAAAACCTTCCAAGATGACCAAACAAAAGCAAGTATTCTTAATGATCAATTTCAATCTGTGTTTAGTCCTAAAACACCAATTAGCCTTAAATCACTCTGTGAGATGAAAATAGAGGAAAACAGAAATGACCAAACATCAGAGATTCCAGACATAACAGTAAGTACAAGAGGTATAGAAAAACTCCTGAAAAAATTAAATCCCCATAAAGCAGCTGGACCTGACATGATAAAACCTATAATCCTAAAAACTTTGGCATTAGAACTCTCTCCTATACTAACTATTCTTTTTCAAAAATCTTTAAATGAAAGTAAAATCCCAACTGACTGGAAAAAAGCAAACGTCTCACCAGTATACAAGAAGGGTGAAAAGTCTGACCCTGCCAACTATAGGCCTATATCTCTGACATGCATTTTATGCAAAACCTTGGAGCATATTGTTTCTTCCTCTATAACCAAATACTTTAATAGTCGTAACCTATTCTATGAGCTACAGCATGGCTTCAGGGAAAAGCGATCTTGCGAGACCCAACTCCTTATGCTTGTAAATGACCTAGTTAAATCCATCTACCAGAAAAAGCAAACAGATCTTATCCTATTAGACTTTAGCAAAGCTTTTGACAAGGTCAGCCATGAAAAACTTCTTCTAAAACTCCGTAGATACGGCATTCGAGGTTCAAATCTTAAATGGATTAAGGCCTTCCTAGATGACAGACAACAATCAGTTGTCATAAATGGCATATGCTCTCCTTCCATTCCTGTTTCCTCTGGGGTTCCTCAAGGCTCAGTGCTTGGGCCCCTACTATTTCTTGCATATATAAATGACCTACCAGAAAATATACAATCCAAAGTAAGGCTATTTGCTGACGACACAGCCATCTACTTAACACTCACATCCAAAAATCAATCAAAAGTCCTCCAAAATGACCTATGCACACTTGAAAAATGGAGCCATGACTGGGATATGGAGTTTAACCCGTCCAAATGCCAGGTGATCCATGTTACTAGGTCCAAAACACCGGTACAAAATAAATATTCCTTGTATGGTATTCAGTTGGCTTCAACCTCCTCGGCTAGATACCTAGGGGTTGACATTACATCAGACTTGACCTGGGATACCCACATTAACAGTGTAACTAAAAAAGCCAGTTGTAGATTGGGCTTCCTGCTCAGGAATATAAAAACTCACTCTGAACCCCTCAAAGCAACAGCCTACAAAATGTTAGTAAGACCCCAGTTGGAGTATTGCTCCTCTGTCTGGTCCCCGTACACGGACACGCTAACAAACCAGATCGAGGCAGTGCAACGCAGGGCAGCGCGATGGGTCAAGAATGATTTTGGACGACTTTCTAGTGTATCAGAGATGCTTGAGTCCCTACACTGGCGCAAATTAGATCAAAGGCGCATAGATTGTCGTCTCGCCATGATGTATAAGATAACCAACTCTCTTGTGGAGATTCCCATTTCTGGAAACCTTATCCCAATGACTAGGAAGTCAAGACATTCTCACCCATTGGCTTATCAACTTATTACTGCTACAACTGATTATTACAAATACTCATTTTTCCCTCGAGCGATATTCCATTGGAACAATCTACCACCAGACATTGTCTCATGTCAGACGATTGAGCAGTTCAACAAAGCTGTAGGCTGTGTTTGACATGTCTCCCCATAAGCTAACATAGTACACTTTTACTTTTAACATAACCCCTCTATCTTTCTTTTTTTACAGCTCTTTTAAACCCTATCCATTCTTAATCTTTATTCTTACCTAACAGTCTCCCAGCAGACGCGCAAAATGTCTAGGTCCCCATCAGGGGTTCGACATTACTGGAAGATAGATAGATAGATAGAAGGCTTGTCGGATGTCAAACTGACAGCCTCATCTACTTTTCTACTAAAATTGCCCCACTTTTCTTCCGCACGGACGAAGTCGTGACAACCTCCACAAGGTAGATCTTTATGTTTTAGACCAGCTGTGTAGGACTGACACGTCACTTAACTGTCTGGTCTTTTTGACAGTGCATCTTCATTCCCATGTTTGATACCAGGTCGATGTTGGGCGATCATGTTGTACTGTGCCAACTCTTCCATCCATCTTGCTAACTGGCCTTGTGGATCTTTAAATCTCAGTAACCAAGTTAAACGTGAATGATCAGTTCTGACAGTAAATACTTTCCCTAACAGATAATACCTAAACTGTCTGGTGAATCTGACAATGCTCAGAAGTTCTTTCGTTGTGTAATTTCTTTTCTGTTCTGGAGTCAATTCGTTACTGCAAAAAGCAGCAACACGCTCCACTCCTTCTTGCACCTGAATGAGTTCTGCCCCTATGGCAACATCTGAAGCATCGGTATCCAGAATCAAAGGACCCTGACTGTTAGGTAGAGCTAACACTTGTGTATCTGTCAATGGTTTCTTGAGGGCTTTAACTGCATCTTGTTGCCTTTTGTTTCCACTTAAGGTTTTAGAACTGTAATATGCACTTTTGCAGATTGGGATTTTGTTGTTTTCATTTCCAAGTACATCCATTTAGACATCTAAACACGAGTTTTAACAAACATTTACCGTGCGTAACTCGAGAAATATGGTATTTTAGAAGGGACCCTCTTTTTCGGAAAATGGGCTGTAAAATCAAATATACTAGAAGCTAAATTCATCTCTATATCTTTGAAACCTTGTAAAATTTTGTAAAATAAAGGCTAATTGTTTAAGGACATCATATCTGAACAGGAAAAAACAAACATTATGTTTAGAATTTATTTCTAACACTTTATAAATTGACTTTATTAAAGTGTACCCCATCTTCGGAAATGCACATTTTTCCGATCTGCAAACATTAAGAAAGTTTTTATAAGTGATTTTTGTGCATGTTTAATGCAGTAAAATAATTGTGTTATACATTAAAATTATCTGCAATGTGTATAGAATCAAATAATTAAAAAAAGCACCTCACCGTCTTCGTTTTCATTTTATTGGCCTACAAAATAGGTACCTATGGCCCAGACCAAACGGTTAAAAACCACAAAAACCCAAGGGCTTGGTTTAGGAATGGTGATTTTTTATACCTCCTCAAATTTATTGAAAAACAAGAAATACGCAAGCAATCAGCTATGCTGGTTAAAATTTAACCTCAAAAAAGTAATTTTGGCAACCGTAACCATAGCAACCAAAGCATTCTTTTAAAGGAAAAAATCATCGTGCAAACACATAAAATTAGTTTTATAAGACAAGTATCACAAAATTACTGTTCAATTAAAGAAACAATAAAATAGCAACATTTTCCTAAATGAAAGTACAGATTCCATAATCATTTTAGTTTCATATCGTGATTCTGTTGCTGTATTATAAAACAGTCAGTATTTTGTAATAATATCATTACAATATTTCAGTTTTCATGGCTCCTAAATGAAGATGAAGAATAATAACAATTATTTCCGAATTTTAAACCTATTGATTATACTATTTCTCCAAAAATGTCCTCACAATAATTTAAAAAAAGAAGAAAAAGGAAAAAAAAGGTTCCTCTCCCGAGGATTGAACCGGGTCCGTCAAAAAGAACAGTCCTGTGCGTTACCATTACGCCACGGAGGATTGATCAAACCGGGAGCAATTTCATATAAGCTCTATTCATTACTGAGTGTTGTTCGTCTATAGACTTATTTTGAGTATTTGTTATGAAAATATTTGTTTACTTTACATCAATTTTATATCCGCACTTTGTTATTATTTGATTTAGTTTTTTATGACGTCATAATCGCGGAAAACACCTAAAGAGTATACTCCTTTTACGAAAAATAGTATCAAACGGAAACGTACGAATCGGCGTTCGGAAAAAACGAATTAGTGACGGCATACGTCGATGTTTGGCGGAAATATTACAGTTCAAAAACCTTAAACTTGTTCTGTCCTGTCCAACTGTATAAAGGTTGCGCCAATTTTGATGAAGGGTCGGTGCGAAAATGGTGCCGCACTATTGGACATGCCAAACCCCATACGGATATGTTCGTACAACCCGTACTTGGCCAGGAATGCTGTTTTCTTCTGGTCTTCTGGAATGACCAGCACTTGCCAATATGCAGAGTTTGCATCTAGTTTAGAAAACCAGATGTTTTCTGCTAAAGTGTCAAGGCAGTCATCTGTCAATGGCAGTGGAAACGTGTCTTTTACGGTAACGTTGCTGAGTGCCCTATAATCAATGCATCAGCGAACTGAACCGTCCTTTTCTTATGAGCACCGGTGATGATGCCAAGTCCGAAACCGACTCTTGTATGACACCGACATCTAACATCTTTTTCAAAAGTTCTTCTTCCTCCCCCGCAAAACATAAATTGTGTTCTTCTCATACGTTGCTTTATTGGATGGGCATCTCCTTATTCGATTAAATTTATGTTCGATGGCTGTGAAATGTCCCAAGTCAAAGTCATCCTTAGCAAACAAATTTGAAAATTCCCACAAAAGTTGAAACACGTGTTGACCTTGTTCTGCCTCTAGGTGTTGAATCGAAGCCTTATAAAGATCTTTAAGATGCTCCAGAATATTTACATTCCTATTGATTTCTTCGTTTAAAAAAATTCGGTTCATTTTGCATGAACCGCATGACCCGTAATGACTTCAGTAACGTCATGGCTGTTACTATTGAAAACTCCCACGTAATACTCCCCGTGTAATACGCATGCATGTAATCGCTAGCGCGCTTTATGGTAAATTTGCCAGCTCTCGCGTGCACGTCCAATCTGCATGAACCGCACCAAAATAAGAATCATTCCTTAATTGGTATCCACTTGATCTGTTGACGTTTTTTGATTGTTGACATATGTTTCCATGAAAATAGAACAAGAAGTCCTTTTCTCACCAGGATCTCTCATGTCTACAGAGAAAACACTGATATCTCCCTCTTCTGAAAAGTCATGAACAGCTTGAGCTTAACCGTTAACTTGTCCCTTCTTCAAAGTCTTGAAGAAATTGGTTGTGTTTACCAAACACACAATAGGTTCTGCCTCGGCTGGACGTACTATCCTTGGCATTAGAACATTGGTTTATGTCATGGTTTCAATGCAATATTCTTCATCAATCTTGGTATTCATTTTGCACGCCAACCGAACAATGGAGTTTGGTGGTATCACAGTTCTAATACCTACAGTAACTCTTGCAATAACAGGCTTGCGCTCCTTGAAGCTTGTGGTGATGGGTATTCTTTCGCCATTCAACAACAGTGTGTCAGTCTGCATATCTAACAAAATTTCCAGATGATGTGAGAGATCATGCCCTAGAAGCATGTCATCACTAATTGGGGCTACATAAAGTCTTTCTTGGAATATCTCGTTCCCCATTTTCATTTGTACGGATTTTATAGTGAAACCCTTCAACGTGGCAGCCATGTCAGCCATTTGCATTACAACATCTTTGACTTTTGCTGGAGGCTTCTTTAGTGTAGTCTTCCCGTCCAGCCTTTTGGCGTTTCTAATTTAACCCTCTGCCGACTGTTTCTTTGCAAGCCAAGACTTGTAATGTTTACAGTCCTGTTTTGCGTGACCAACATTTTTGCAGAAGAAAAACTGGAAGTTGGACCTTTTCTTCTTTCCCTCTTTCTGTTGAGGTCAAGTTCTCGCTTGCAAGTTCATCTTTGCCAAGGCTGAAGCAATCATCTGTTCAACCTTGTCTTCTAGAATTGCAACTGCGTTGACAGAGACTTCCTGTTTCTTACTCTTCTTGCTATCAACGGCCTGGGAGATGAATTGATGGCGATTCTCCAAATTCAGGGCTTCCTCCATGCTTTTAGGCATGCATGTTTCACCGCTTCTTTGTCTGAACAACCTTGACAGAATCTGGCGATTGCTTCCTGTCTCATATGTTCCTCTTGCAAATCCACAAAAATGGGAATGCTAATGTCATTATCCTGTCCGCCCAGTTTTCTAAACTTTCGTCTGATTTCTGGAAAGCTTGCCGGAACTTCGCCTTGAAAGTTTCCTTAAGTTATTTTGCACAAAACCTTGTTTCCATTTTCTTCATGATCTGTGCATAAGATAATTCTTCACCCATGATTGTGAAGATGTTGAAGTAATATAGTGCCTTCCCTTCCAAACACCAACCTCAGATAGTCCTTGCATTCAGTGCCGGACCACTGCAAAACCTTCCTATCGAATTTTCTTCTGAATGACAGCCAGTTTGCTGTGCTATTGTACTTTAGGCCCTTCGGTAGTTGCCTAGGGTCACCGTGCTATTCACCATGTTCATAATCGGAGCTGGACCACAAATCGGTTACTGGTTTTGCCCTTGCTTTTGACTTTGAGTGCATGTGGCTATGTGCTACCTTCACTGGCTTGACATTGGGTAATGCAGATCGTGAGCTTGAGGAACTGGGTGCTTCGTATTTGCCTTTCCTTTCGTCATATCTGTGTGTTCTTGAAGATCTACTTAGCACAACGGATTAAGAAGACCCTTTGGCTATGGTAGTGGGGACCTCTGTCTAGAAGACCTGTGCTCCCTCTTTAGTGAAACCGATAGTACCTGAGACTTGATTCTTGAAGAACCAACCTCCTTCATTGAAAAAAGATATGTTTTTGACTCCCTTGTTGAAGATTTGGAACAAGAATCCCATACTCGTCCAATTCTTTTTGACTACAAGTCATTAGAAGAGTCTACTTTACCCTGCCTGTCTCCATTATTGGTTTCCAAAGGTCGCTGTCACTTTCTTCCCGTTGAGGACTCGGAGGTGCATTCCGTTAGCCTTTTTTCTCTCTTTGACGAAGAAGGCGTGAGAGAATTGCTTACAGCTGTGCGTTTTGGCACCTGGTGTGTCTGCGTTGGAAAGACATTTTCCACCGGTTGCGCCTTCTAATTTTGTTGAAATCGGTTTCGTAGAAACATCTGGCAAACCGATAAGCTCACGAATGTTGAAATTGGATGGATCAAAAGATGCTCCTGGTGCTGGTTCACAGAAGTCAATGTGTTTCAAAGTCTCTTCAGTAACTGCCGTGCAGTACTAATGCCAGAGCTTCCTTCTTGACTACCTTGTACACCCCCCGGAACTGGATGATCAATTTTGCCTTCTTTACCCTAATACCTGGGATTGTTTTCTGCTGATCCAAGGTAGCTGTGTTTATGTTGACAACCATTTTGTCCAGACCGTCAGTCAATATTTATCAAAACAAATATGAAAGTAATTTTATATAAAATCTCACAATTAAAATTTTTGCTGAATTTCTTTACCAAATTAACTTCACTTAAATTTTAATCGACAAATTCTAAATTTGTAAAATAAATTATCAAATCCAAATTTTAAACTGAATGGTGAAATATTACATGAAAAATTTTGAACAAATAGGTTTACCTTACAGCAACCAGCACCGAAGTCTTCCTTTCCTCCCTCCTTTACTTTTTGGAGTAGACCTGAAGGGGGTTAGGCCTTACTGTCAAGAAGCTTAACAGTTTAATTATAAGGTATCTTTAACCCACAAAGAACCCCTTAAATGAATAATGAAATCTTTAATTATCCCACCAACTTCCTTCTTGCAAAAATCAACGAAGCCTGGATATATTCCTACTTGCAAAATTTAGATATGGAATCATTGGCAAGGGTTTTTAGAGACTTGTCGGGTGGTCTGGCTATCCGATGTATTTGTGTAACTGGTGACTTTCCCCTTTTCGTGTAATAGATGAAAAGGGAACTTTGAAAGCCACCGAACACGACAAATATTAAAGTACTGCAGGCTCGGTTTGATTGAGCCTGTTCATGGGCAGTAATGGGAATGCTTATTACTGCCCACGCCGCCTAGCCCCGGGTTGAGCGCAACTCAGTAATTACACCATTAAATAGTACAATTTCGATCCATCCCAAACGATGGTATGCATATGGCGGTGAACATGGAACCTTCAATGAGGTATTTTCAGATTAATACCATTCCATGTTCAGCGGCGTATGGTCCCCAGATAAAAGAATGGGTTTGCCCTAAACGAGAAAACAATGGGCGGAACTAAACAGAATAGAATTTTGAAAGGGGATCTTAGAATATAAATCCTGCATATCACAGACTACGCCAAAGGCAAAATTTAAAAACCAGGAAGTATATTCTTGGGGGTGATTGGACAATATCCAAATCTATATTGGCTGGGATATTGAAACCACCTATCTATAAACTGGCCTATAATCTATAATCTTATAAGTCTAAGAAACATGTCAGACTCTGTGAATCTGGAAAATCGATGCAATTGTCCAAACAATCAAATTGGGTGCTTTTCCGTTTAAATTCTCATCGACATTGAAGTGTTGTCTGTCGTCTACTTATCCTAAAATCCTTGATAAATGGCCCAGCAAGAGAGCGTGTCGGGAGCTTACCAAGACTTGTTATTTACAAGATGTCGCTGTCTTGAATGCCGCGCTCTATGACCCGGAAAAAAACTGGTTATTTCCCTGATATCCCGTTTCGTACCGTACTGTCCGGGACCGATCGTTCTATCTGTCTAGACCCGTCATTACAACAGGAAAAAACACTAGACAAATCTTCAAAATATACGCTGCTTTTCTTTATCTATTGAGTATATATGGCTATTTGCACATTAATAAGGTCGACGTGTTTTACAGTATAGTTTATACATGTAAATTAATCAGTTCAAAGAGGTATGTACTCGTGCTAGATAGGAAGCGTAGAACATTCCGTTTAAGGTCAATAATCTTTAAATACTATTAACTATGTATATTTTGTTAACACGAGAAGCGCTATAAAAGGTGAAATATGTATGTCAGAAAAAGTTCAACGCTAAATAGTTAAACACCAGAATTCTTATCAATAAAATACTGTGTCACCTGTATTTTCATAATATCTATATATTGCTAAGTTTGAGATGTGAAAAGATTTTCAGTGGAAAAAACTGCTCGATATCGTCAAACCATAATTCGAGCTTATTCACTTTAGGTTGAAAACTTACGTTGATTTGATTTAAATGATCTCATTAAGTCAAACACATTGATTTTGACTTGTTCATGCAGAGAATGCCTTTCATTGTTTATAAATACAATGTACCATCGTTTGGATTGTTCAAAATGGTACTTTTACTGTTTACTTGCATAAATATTGTCAGTTAGTTGTGGTAAACAAGCGGCTAGACGGTGAAGGCAGTAATAAGCATTTCAACTACTGTCCATTAACAGGCATCATTAAACCGGGCCCGCATTTTTCATATTTGTCGTATTCGTTTGCAATCATCTCATGTATTTAAATGTCGGCGTCGGATAACGGGAACGTTACTCCTCTGCTGTAGGTCGACAGGGCGAAACAACGATGGCCTCAACGGAACACCGTAGAAATGTGCATACTAAAGAACTTGAATTCAAATTTTAATAAAATCTCAAAGTTGGTTTATTCTCGAATATTGAAACTGTTAAGGTAACATTTAATATACTAACATTTGTTTTGTTCTTATGCTTCAAGTGTTGTTCATAATTTAACTAAATCCGTTTCCTTGTTTCAGCGGAGCATTACAGCAAGATGATAATTCTTACTACATACATGGCAAAAGACAACAAACCAGAGGATTTAAAGAAAAATTTTCCCAAGTTGAAATTTGTAGCTATGAGCTATAATTATGATTCCGATTATACAAACATATATTTGAAAGAAAATGGAGTACAAAAACTAATCGAAATGCTCAATCAGAATTAGAATAAGAGTGGACAGAAGCATTACGCTTATTTTTCGTCAAGAAGGTCGTTTTATTGCATCTGCTATCTGTACATATACACTCACCCGAAGTTCTAATGGGCCATCAATTGTATATGTTTACAACGTATGGTAGTTCCATTTGTTCCCTATTTCAAAAAAAAGCAACATATGCATATCAGGAATCGCCACACTCAAAAAACACAGCCTCCCTACGCAGCGAAAAAGAAGAGAGGAAGAAGGAGAGAGCGCATGTTTTATATATGTATGTCAATTCAAATAGGACGCCACAAACAATTAATAAACAAGAGAACCTTTGGGGATACCGCCTTGGAACGGTCAGTGGCAAAACAAATTGCCACTGGGGGTTTAAACCAGGTTCTAGGGTGCACCAACCTCACACTTGCCCCAACAGGTTCTCGTATCACAAAACACGTACAAATTGTCTTGGTGAAATAACTCCAACCCACCTATCAGCTCAACAATGTTGCATGCAAAAGCATACAAACATATAAACATAAGAATTTAATAGCATTGCAAAGCCAAAGGGCGGGTACTCAATGATCTTTCCGAGACCAGAGCACCTGGAGTAAAATCAGCAAGAACACGATGACAGGGATAAAAGAAACAAATCGAGCTTCTAGGTTCTTTTAAGAAAAGATTTCCCCATAAACCTTCATAAACTCTTACACCCCTGCCACCGTCGTGCAACCAAAGAGGTAAGCATAATGATCAACTGTAGATGGGTTAATCACCAGGCCTGCAGAGCGCTGTAAAATATCATGTTGGTAACCTTTCTTTTTAAATTTACAGATGGTTTTACGAATAACCGGGAGAAATTAACATCGCCTTTTATCTTCTTAAGTTTATAAATTAAATCTCCATAAAAAACTGGCTGTGAAATTCCTTGTTGCAATAGTGATTTTAAACTGCAGCTGTATTTATGAATTATATCTGGATATCGGCGATAAAACTTGCAAAAGGTTTTCCTTAATTTGTGATACCGATAACCTTGTTTTAAAAGTTTTTCTGAAATGAGGTTCATTGAGGTAGTGAAACGAACTGTTTTGTCTTGGAATCAATTACCAGAAGTCTGTTAAATATTTATTGATTGTTTTGACCCGTTACCGATGTCATGCAGTGATTGTTACGTATATCAGGGCTATCCGATCAACTTTTTTTGGCGTTGTCCCGGTTAGCTCAGTTGGTTGCGTCGCAGGAATTGCATGGTTAGGCGCTGTCGCCGTGACGGTGCGGGTTCGCTCCCAGCTAGATACACTATCATTTGAAATTCACAGTAGCGCTATTTGTGCAGTGTGGCGGCCGTAAAAAGTCTCCCCGTACATTTAGTCAGTACTGTTATCAGTAAATTAACCCGTTACCGATGTCATGCAGTGATTGTTACGTATATCAGGGCTATCCGATCAACGTTTTTTGGCGTTGTCCCAGTTAGCTCAGTTGGTTGCGACGCAGGAATTGCATGGCTAGGCGCTGTCGCCGTGACGGTGCGGGTTCGCTCCCAGCTAGATACACTATCATTTGAAATTCACAGTAGCGCTATTTGTGCAGTGTGGCGGCCGTAAAAAGTCTCCCCGTACATTTAGTCAGTACTGTTATCAGTAAATTAACCCGTTACCGATGTCATGCAGTGATTGTTACGTATATCAGGGCTATCCGATCAACGTTTTTTGGCGTTGTCCCGGTTAGCTCAGTTGGTTGCGTCGCAGGAATTGCATGGCTAGGCGCTGTCGCCGTGACGGTGCGGGTTCGCTCCCAGCTAGATACACTATCATTTTAAATGAATCCAATACCATTTACTTACACCGCGTAGTCAAAATTAGAACAGTCTTTAATTGAAAGGGAGGTAATTGTAAAATCGGGAACTTTAAAGGGATTTATTTTAACAAAACTTCTGCGAATTAATAAGTCTTTGTTTTTCCTACTCAGGTGGTATCCTATTAAAACATCGAAAACGATTTAGAGCGATTCTTTGGTCGCTTGACGATACACTGAAGGAAATGCATTTTTAGCCAAATTGAGGATAACTCACGCCAAAATGATCCAAAATCAATTTTGACAAGACTAAAGCTTAAATTGAAGACAAATAAAGCGCTGTGTTACATGTAATGTCTCTCTAATGAAAAATCACGGACAAAAAGAGACCAATTAGAGTTTTGGGTGAGCGTATGTTTTATTATTATTTTACTAAGACAATAAAAAAATCACATTTGCCAGTTGGTTTGTTCCACTTTTCAAATTAAATAATATTGCCTGCATGCAGGTAGTTTCGTTTTATGCATGCATGTATTGGTTGTAATCATAGCTCGTTAAAAACAATCGCGAATAGCAATCCAATCCAATCCAATACTTTTATACTAGCGTTCAATGTATAGAAAACCCCAAAGGCATACAAATACGGCGGCCGCGCCTAGCAAATAACGCAAATAAGGGAAACACAGCACATATCATCCGTATCCCAAATAAGTATGACTTAATAATGCCACCCACAATGATAGACAGTTTGTGTGTTTTAAAATTAGCATATTACTTTCAAGGGAGGTAACTGAAACTGATATCTATACTCAAATGAATACGGGGAGACCTTTACAGCCACCACACATCACATCGTTTCGAATGAAATTAAAAACGAAACTTCTTTTAACAAAATAATGTATAAAAAAAGATAAAGTTGCGTTTCTAACTTCCTTAAGTATTATTAATATAAAAACAATGACTAGATTTTATTATATCAGGCTGCCCTGCCTAAGTGGATTGTCTTCCCGCCCGTGCGTTCGTTCCGATTTTGTGTCCGCTACATAATTTCTAAACTCCTGGAAGCAATTTCATGACACACAAATATTCCCCATCTAGACAACGCATAGAACTCATTTTTCAAACCTGCCGGCTCGAGGTCAAGGTTAGCATTGGTGTTGAAATGTTCACTTGGCGTTTCATATTTTACTACTCATTTTAAAGTAAGTTTTGGAGAACTTTAATTGACAATATAAATAATAGGGTGATAAGATTGCAAATAGCCTCAACATTAAGTACAAATTTCCATTTTATGCACGTATAATACTATTTGTCTACAAATAAATCACATGGAATCTTTAGACCTTGCGTGTTTTAGGTGATAAGGTAAATGTAGCTGTTTACAGGTGTATTAAATTTTCTTCTTTGTTTGCCAGAGTTATAAAATGATTCTATTTATTTCTATGGCGAACAAGTAAACATTATTTAAGTTAAGTACACAAATCAAGTTTGAAGTTCCAAGTTACACGATATTGAAAGAATGCTCGTATGTTCTTAACTGAAAACGTTGTTTGTAGCTTTCAAATACAATGATTTTTGTCAATTAACTGTAATATCAACGTGGTATCTGATATCGTAACTAGAAACTCGTATCGCCGTTACCGATACTTCGTGTAAAAAAAAAATTAAATTGCCCTTGTGATAATTAACTGTTTTCATGAAATCATTTATTATTAACGTGAAAACCTAACTTATTGATGTGAAAGTTTTCCATGCAACCTCATACGTAATTGGCGGGAGTTTTATGCCACCATAGGTAGGCGTTTGCAACTGCAAGTGATGAAATGATGAGAGAAGTGTACCGAAAACGTGTATGTTTAAATACCCTACGTCCGAACGACGTGGGGTTTTTTGTTGTTTTTTAGTGTGTTTTTTTTTCTTGTATGGTCGCGACGTCGTCGAACTAAATCCGTCGTTTATCCGACATTTTTTTGCAACCATATACTTATTTGCGCAAACATACTTGGTAAGTTTAGAACGTTTTATTATAAAACAATGACATAAAATTTATTTCGAACATACATATGTGGACTGCATTCAATAAACCTTTTGTAAGGAAGCGTTTAATATTCTGCTTAATTAAATATATGATATTTTCAAATAGTATAACTATTCTTAAGTTACAGAAAATAGACATATTAATTTACCACCTCTTTTGTTGAAAAATATTCTCTATGACACTTCCTAAATTTTGAATACAGACTTGATATGGTTAATGTAGTTAATTACACAATTGTTTGTATCTTACATTTTGTATATCAGACAAAACACCTGAAAAGATAAAATAAACTATTAATACCATAGTACATTCTTTTTGTGTGATTATATTTTGTGTAAGATCAAACGATTGAAGTTTACGATTGATTTATTAACATTTATTTATCCTTAACATTTAAAACAATACAAATTGTAGAACTGATATTTGTCGATAACCTTTAGAATCCAAGATGTCAATGGAGTTTCACAAAGACCCCTAAATAATTAAGTAATATAATAATTATCGACATTACAACTGATAAAGGCTGTATGCCCGATGTCTTTAACAGATAAAATTAATGTGCTCATGTTTTCAAAAAGCTTTAAGTTAAACTATGTGGCTTAAATATACAATTTCGGAAATTTCAACTCCTTTTTACCAACATTAATTTATTATGCTTCCAACATGCTTGGTGATTTACCCATCTACAATTATTTGCTTTACCAAACCTCGTGTATTTTAGTTTATGAAGGTTTCTCGTAAAGACTCAAACATTCGACCAGTTTTTGCTGATTTGACTCCATATGCTCTGATTTCAGTAAGGCCATTGAGTATCAACTGTTTTTGCATGCAATAATGTCGAGTAATATTTCAAAACACTGCACTAAGATAAGCTACTCTCGCCCGGTACGAATTTTATACTTAGCACCGGTTATGTTGCCTTGCATGATAACCCTTGTGTTTCATTCCTTGTCATTTTGTTTTCTTTAAACTAAGGTAGATTTTGCACAAACACCTGTTTGTGAGTCATGTTGGCCACAAATCTTACTGAAAAAAGATTAAATGAAAATAAAATCGTATAGCAGAATCACACCCTGTACCGGCTCTCCCATGTACAGGTGGCTCTCCCACATACAGCTCACGGTAATTAATTTTAGAGGAGAGGTGGTGTAAGTATTTCGTTTGTTTCTCCTGAAATTCAAAACCTTCTCAAAATGAAACATACCTGTCCAGCGATCTGGTGAATAAACAATGACTATGTTTTGCAAGCGTCAAAAGATTTCATCTTGAAATAAACAAACTACGTCGAGTTAAACGCGAAAGTTTGACTCAAAAATATCAAATGTCAAAATAAAACTTAAAATACTACGTAAATACTGCAAATTTATTCATTTTACGGTATCGTATAGTCCTGTCATCCTACAACAACCAGTTCATATTCCAAGCCTTGGTCTGTTTTATTTAATGAATGACTCGTTTTAAAGATGATCAAAACGGCACTCCCATCACACAGGTGTGTAAATGTTTGGCACCCACCAAGTGCAGCTACAGAAAAGTCTTAAAAAATGTGAAGAAATCGTCAGTTATTTTGTTTGTAATTGTGGGAGGTCAATATACTCAAAGCAAATGTGTTTTGTTTTAGTATGTATGTGGACCTCCCACATATACTAAAACAAAAGTACTGCAGACCATTTCTTCACACTTTTGAAGACTTTTCTGTAGCTGTACTTGGTGAGTGCCAAACATTTTCCCACCTGTAACGTTTAACATATCTTACTGTTTAAAATGAATTTCTATAATTGTTATTTTGTTAAAATATATTTGGGAAGAAAAATCGCTAACTTCCCCTGACCAAGTGAGCGATAATCAATCAAATAAACGGATCAATATGGATGAACTCTCACAATCACAAAGTAATTTAACAAATTTGCAAAAAATAGGCCGCACAGACACCATCAAAAAGTAACCAGAACGGTAACTTTGTTAGTTTATATAATAGTTCAACAAATCAGCAACCTAGCCATAGTCAGCCGCAGCAACAACTTTATAGTAGCCCGTTTGTGAGCGGTTTAGCAATTAACCTGGGATATCAGATCCCCACCCCCTCAGTATTTAACTTGAACACTCCAAAACCTACATTTCTAACAAGTGTATCGACCCCGTCTCCCCCAACATACAGGTATAACCAGATGTTACTTGACAAACTTGAGGCTTAACATAGGAGACTGAACGAACTAGACCCTACAGAACAGCAGGTTAAATCGATTCATGATAGTGTTGCGTCCCTTGATACGCGTTTAACGGTCTTGCAGAAAAGTGTGAAAGAATAGTGAAAAAATGACAAGCCGTAACTATGATCCGCAAATGAGTCCTGTTGTTAAAGTTAAACAGAGGGGCATCGAAAATGCATTCAATCTGAAACGCCAAAATGACGAATTACAACGCGAATGTGCATAACTACAAAATGCAAATGAGCATCTCTCCAAAATCTATGAGACAATCTTCTATTTTTCGATCAAAATAAAACAACTACTTCTATAAAGTTGTATCCGAAAATATGAACAATTGAAACACTATTTAATTTAAAACGTTTTCTATCTGACCCTACATGCACAAACAGTCAATATATACAGGAGACAATAACGATAAAGATAATATTATCAATAAACAATTCCTTTTGATGAGTAACATTTGAAATAACGTTGTTACTGTAATGATTTAAATAAGCGGAACGTTTCGTCTTACTAGCATTTCTGTCACAACATCAAAATTTGAATGTGGTATTATGATGTCATACTGAATTGCACGGTAAACGAGGGTTTAAAGGTAAAAGGTGATACCTGCCATTTTGGCTGAAAATGACCTTTTGTTATTATTTATATGAACTAAGTGTCCTTGAGTTTACATCCGGTAATTTAAAAATAAAACTTCATTCCTTATATGGGCAAAAATGAAAGGAGTATGTTGTACTTCTTTTCAACAAATTTAAACACACCTTGGTACCTGCTCCCTCAAATAAAGGTAGCACCCCACTTACTGCTCACGGTAAAGACTTTTAGAGTAGAGGTGGTGTAAGTATTTCGTTTATATCTCCGGAAATTCAAAACCTTCGAAATAATTTTCAAGCGATCTGGTAAAAAATAATGACTATGATCTGCAAGTGTCACAACATTTCGTCTTGAAATAAACAAACTAGGCGAAAGTTTGGCTCAAAAATGTTAAAATAAAACCTGCAATACTCAGTAAGTACTACAAATGTATTCAATTTTTGAAACAGTATCGTATAGGCCTGTCTTCCTACAACAACCAATTCAAATTCCAAGCCTTGATCTGTTTTATTTAATGAATGACTCTTTTTTAAAGATGGTCAGTGGTTTCAAAACTGCACTCAAATCGCGCAGGTGTGTAATTGTTTGGCATTCATCAAGTACAGCTACAGAAAAGTCTTCAAAAATGTAAAGAAATCGTCAGTAATTTAGTTGTAGTATATGCATAGTTTAATATGTATTTTAAGTTATCACTATTGAATGCTTTGTAGTTGTTTACAGATGGATCAATTCAAAACGAAAATATAATTGCACTTCATGTATGCTGCACAAACACGATATAATGACTAAATTCCTGACAACTTAATCTGCAAGAAAAACCTGGAAAATACATAGAAAAAGAAAACTACTGGATTAATTACCCTAATCAGAATGGATATAAAGAACTGCAAATCTGCAAGGTGCTAAGTGCAGTTATCACATTTTACATTCTGTAAAATGCCACAATTGTGAAAAATTGCAAACGAACACTAATGTATGTTTGCAATTAATACCCTGCAAGACAAAAAATACAGGTTATCAAAATTACATAAAATGACATGTTTTGTGTTTCGTTAAAAATGGATGTTATCACCTGTTAGCTTTGAATCCTCGATAATTTTGTCATGTAATGTTTAGATGAAATATTTAATCTAACAAGACGAATGCACATAGGTTGTTAAACAATACTTAAGTGATATTTTAAAGCTTGAACTTTCTAAAAATTTCGATTTCAATTAGATTTGGCCCAGCGAGCAACTTCCTTAAACATCTGTTGCACTGCAGCACTTCAAAAGACGCCGATCGTGTTTTTTTTTCATGCGACTACTGTTCGAACACCCGCTCCAATCAAAAGGCGCTGTCAATCAAATTTTTATGTAGTATGTATCTTTATTTTGCATTTGGTAAGACACGTAAGAACAATAAAGAAAAAAATAGTAAGATAAAAAAATTCCATAAACTTCTATTTTAGTTACATAAATTCACAAAAACTAAACAACACAAAACATCTTTTAAATACCTACATGAGTAATATGATAGCACTGTCTTGTGCGACTTACATATGTAAACTTTATGAGATATTAGTAAAAGTGTGTTTGACCTTCAATTTCCGGGTCACTTCATGGTCCCGTGAACGGATGATTATTATGGATTTCTCTTTAAGTACTTGAAAAATCTTACAAAGGACACAACATTTTCTTGTCGGTATTTTTAACCTGTCTTACTGTATGAAAAATAAATATACATTAGTAACATTTATTTGTGCAAGGTTTCATTGAACGTCATTTTGGCGTTATTGATATTTTGATATTCTTTTTATCGATGAACTTGCTGGGGAGGAGTGTGGTAAGCCCTTAACATGGGTATGGATTGTTATCTATAAATGAACTGATTTCTTGGTTACGCTAATTTCTCGTCTGTTCAGATTATACACCATATAGCTTTAAGTATATGAAACGGCGGCTTTCGGAACATGTTAGCGATCAAATAATAATCACATGTATATAACAAACATGCAGAACGTAAATAAGTGCATATTTACACTTAAAGGTCGTTTGTTACATAAAAGTTATAATAAAACATGTTAAAATTGGCCCAATGTTCACAAGCAACTTGGAGTGGGTGGGTAAATGAACACGAAGCATTGTAAGTCTATTTAGATGAAAAGGGAACTTTGAAAGCCACCAAACACGACAAATATGAAAATACTGCAGGCTCGATTTGATTGAGCCTGTTCATGGGCAGTAATGGGAATGCTTATTACTGCCCACGCCGCTTAAAGTGACCAAATAGATTAAATGTTTACTAGTAAATGACTTAAACAAAAATTCAGTCATAGAAGTTGGTATTTAGACTAAGATTTGAAAGATCGTATTGAAAACAAACTGACGAATATTGCACATAGCGACTTATGTTTGTTTTTATCTTTTTAATTTGTCCTATTTTTGTATATGATACTGTTTATACTAATTGTGATAAGTGCTGAAAATTTCGTTTATATTGCAATTTTGTCTAGGTTTGACGTATCTCTAAGTAATAAGAACGTAATTATCGGTATTTGCTATCTTGCTACCAATTACTCTCAATCAATATCTGCCCGTGAACAGGCTCAATCAAACCGAGCCTGCAATATTTTCATTTTTCTCGTGGTAGAGGGTCTTCAAAGTTCCTTTCCATCTACTTCAATATCACAGTAGCGTTGTTTTGTGTCGTGTGGCGGCTGTAAAAAAGTCTCCCCGTACATTCAATCAGTGCTGTTATCAGTTACGTCCTTTGTAGGTCGTCGAGCACGATATTTAGGTACTATGTTTATAGTACTTCTAAACTTAATTTTTGTTTTTAATATTTCGGCCAGTTTAAAGATGGGCGGTTTCAATATCCCAGCCTATATAAATTTGGATATTGTTCAATCACCCACAAGGATATACTTCCTGCATTTTTAATTTTTCGCTTTGACGTTGTCTCTGATATGCAGGATTTTTTTCCATGATCCCCTCTCAAAATTCTATTCTGTTTAGTTTCGCCGATTGTTTTCTCGTTTAGGGCAAAACCATTCTTTTATCTGGGGACCATACGTCGCTGAACATGGAATGGTAATAATCTGAAAATACCACACTGGAGGTTCCATGTTCACCGCCATATGCATACCATCGTTTGGGATGGAACAAAATTGTACTGTTTATAGGTGTAAATATTAAGTTGCGCTCAACCAGGGGCTAGGCGGCGTGGGCTGTAATAAGCAATTCCATTACTGCCCATGAACAGGCTCAATCAAACTGAGCCTGCAATATTTTCATATTTGTCGAGGTCGAGGGTCTTCAAAGACCCCTTTTCATCTTTATTATATACCATGAATGATTTTAGCATAGCGCATCGTTAATCCGCAAAATTGACACAACTCGTCAGATTAGAAATTCCGTATCAGATAATGTCCAGCTTTCCGTGTTCTATGTGATGTCATATACTACGTCACACTAGGTTGTCGTAATTTTCCGGCACATGACGAACTCCAAAATAGGAAATTTCCGTCGCAGTTTTACAACGCTACCGTGACGGTATTTTTACGCCATTCATAAATTTTCTACATCATTCATAAATTTACTACCGCGTTACTATTTTTATTTCTGCTATTATGTAAACCACTTTTTTGACTAAAATTTTATTGTTTAGCTTATTTACATTTGTTTTGAGCGAGAAGGGTATTAATAAAAGGAACATTATGACAGTATGCATTCTGTAGGTTCGTATACATGTATTTTCTCGTTGCGTATGTAAACCACATCACGCTCGACCTTCGGTCCCGCGAGATATTGTTTACATACTCAACTCGAAAAATACGAACCTACAGAATGCATACTGTAATAATATTCCATATATATTAATATCACAGTAGCGTTGTTTTGTGCCGTATGGCGGCTGTAAAAAGTCTCCCCGTACATTCAATCAGTGCTGTTATCAGTTACGTCCTTTGAAGGTCGTCGAGCACGATATTTAGGTACTATGTTTATAGTACTTCTAAACTTAATTTTTGTTTTTAATATTTCGGCCAGTTTAAAGATGGGTGGTTTCAATATCCCAGCCAATATCAATTTAGATATTGTTCAATCACCCCACGGATATACTTCCTGTTGTTGTTTTTTTTTTTTAATTTTGCCTTAGGCGTTGACTGTGATATGCAGAATTTATATTCCATGATCCCCTCTCAACATTCTATTCTGTTTAGTTCCGCCCATTGTTTTCTCGTTTAGGGCAAACCCATTCTTTTATCTGGAGACCATACGGCGCTGAACATGGAATGGTATTAATCTGAAAATACCGCATTGAAGGTTCTTTGTTGACCGCCATATACATGTATACCATCGTTTGGGGTGGAACAAAATTGTACTGTTTATTGGTTTAAATATTGAGTTGGGCTAGGCGGCGCGGGCAGTAATAAGCAATTCCATTACTGCACATGAACAGGGTCAATCAAACCGAGCCTGCAATATTTTCACATTTGTCGTGGTCGAGGGTCTTCAAAGTTCCCTTTTCATCTATCTAAAATTGATTTTATTCAACGTATAACCGTACGGAAATATTTCCAAAGTACCACGTGTGTGTCGAACGGTCAGAACTGCACATAGAACGCACAAAATCATTCGACAATATCTCATGGTAAGAAGTTTGGATGCCAATCCGAGCATGGTTGTTTGATATCGGAAACAACGTCTCCGTCAAAACAGACCAAATTGCGATCATCAGAGAGCTCACATTCTCGTAAGTCTCTCCTCGAACTATTACTATAAAAAACGAAATGAAAAAAAAATACTCCAAGTGTAATCGACTTCTGAAACCACATATTGCTATGTTTGATATCTATTTGCAGAAGAGTATCATGTCACAATTCTTAACTTGAAGCACACTTCACAAAAAATTCAGACGAATTCTTTTGTTTAATTTCCATATAATCATAAAAATATTATTTATTCATATAAATGTTCGACTTATGTTTTATCAACGCGAACATAAAATACGCAGTGTTATATGCAAAGACGAGTTTTCCATTACCATTGCTTACATGATATAATTATTTATGACGTATTGCGTCTAGAGTCAGTCTTTAAAACACATTTAACAAATGTATAACTCCCGTAACTCCCT